>CAJVRN010000022.1:0-155000 GCA_911728415.1 Lagocephalus sceleratus
ACTAAATAGTAGGTGGTCCATCAACATTTAATCATGTTAGCACAAGAGAAGAGCTGATAAATGTGAGCTACTTTTACAAACACTCTTGGTGACTTCAATCAAATAATATCAGACTTGAACATGTTACCTGAGTGACTCCTCGCTGACTTGCCATGTTGCTTGAAGATTGTGTCATAAATGAATGTGTGTTAATCCAGATGCTGCTGATGCTGCTGTATATCTGTGAATAGGCTGAGCAGACTGTTGTAGGTAACTCGGTGCTTTGATCTGCTTTTTTCCTCCTTATGCGTTTTAATCTCCTTCGATGTTGTTTTCCGTCCCAATGTATTTTGATCTGCTTTGATGTGTGTGAGATACGGTGTTGGCTATTTGCCAAACATGCTTCATAACCATGGTTACCATAATCTTACATATAATAAAGTTTAGCATTTTTTTCTCTAAAGATTTTATTTTAGAGATGAGTGTTGGACCTTCTCTTGCGCGCGCGCGTGTGTGTGTGTGTTTGTGTGGACCATTGTTGTTTTGGTTTGTGTTCCCCTTTCTTGTTGTTTTTCCTTTCCGATTTACGGGGATCCATATTCTGGCCGTACTCAACCTTCCTGATTGGTGCAGCAAGTAAACAACCATCGGGCCTCCTCTTCCTGCAGCTGACTCCTCGTTCGTGCTGCACCTGCTCCAATTAGCCTCTCCATGTCATTGGCTATATAAGGTCACGTCACCTGCCTTGTGGGGGAGGAAACCTGGGCTGAGGAGCCAGTAGGCTGAGGAGCTACGCAGTTCTATGTATTGCCACATTTGGTACCTGACCCTCCTTTTTTTTTGCAGCCTCTGGGCTCAGGTTTTTGTTCACAGTTGAACTGTGGAGAGTGGCCAGGGATTTGAGCTCCAAACATTACAGATTCTTTTGTTTTTCACTGCAGCCTAAGTTTTTGTGTAGTTTCAATAGGTTCATTCCAGGGAACCAAATTTTAGAGATGAGTGTTGGACCTTCTCTTGCTGCGTGTGTTGTTGTGTGTGTGTGTGTGTGTGTGTGTGTGTGTGTGTGGCCAGCTCTGTATTATACCTGGACACTGATGGCTGTGTACTACTTTAGTATTTATGAGGTCTTTTCAGTATTTCTAGTTTAGCATTTTATTTTAGATGACTGTGGTGTGTGTTAGTGATCCTCTTTGATTAATAAAGTATTTATCTATCTGTCTAAGTGTGTGTGTGTGCTACATATTACATTGTGATGTAGGTTTATTTCCTGATAATCTCATTTCTATGGGGATCAATAACTGAGAAAAACATGGCATCGAAAATAGAATTCATGATGTGAGACAACTGCTCTTTTTTAGTTTTATTTTAATACATTTTTAAAGTATTTATCTATCTGTGTATCTAAGTGTGTGTGTGTGTGTGTGCTACATATTACATTATAATGTAGGTTTATTTCCTGATAATCTCATTTCTATGGGGAACTGAATGTAAAAATGTCACAACTCATTTCCACATTTAGACAAGTGTGACAAAAAAATGAAATTGGCAAGCTGTTTTGGAATTAACTTGTTTTTTCATTATTCTTTATTTAATCTGGGAATTTCTTATTGAGATAAAAAAAACTCTCTTTTCCAAGAGAATCCTGGAACAGGGCAGCACAAAGAGTTCCACAAAATGACACACAATGAATGAAGAACAACTTCCTTGACTTCCATTTACAAATCAACGTCTACTAATTGATAAAACAATTGGAAATATTGGTGAAATGATCCTTCAGTCTGGTTTTAAAATTGTCTGTTATTCCAAGGATCAAATCTAAGATGGCCCTGAATCTCAGCCCAGGATGTTGGAGCAAAGACATTAAAGCTGAGTCATTTCATAAGATGTGTGTGATGGCCCCTCCCTCAGTCTCTCCTTCACACCTGAGCACCGGGGGCCAATTAGGACACTTAGAGAGCCTCTATTTAGGTCCCCCTCCTTCCCCAGATTGTTCCCTGTGGTTATGCAAGACTTTCCAACGTTCCCTCCCTCCCCGTTTGTCCGTTATGGACCCTGCCTGTTCCTGACCTGCCTGCTCCGTCTGTTCCCTGTTAAACCTGTCTGTTCTTGGTTCTCCAGATCCACTTACCTGCCTGGTTCCCAAATAAATACACGCATTAACCTGTGCTTTCACTTGAAACACTTTCTTCATTGCTGAAAGAAACCAGGGGGAGCAGCTTCTCCTCAAGGTAAGCTGCTGGTGGCTGCATGTGGTCCATGTTTGAAGGCAGTGACAACACACACTTGTTTTCTGTCACGCTGGCCCCAGGAGCAGACTGCACGGACATTAAAGCTCGCTCACCCCGAGCACCCAGCGGTGTCACAGCTGCAGGCAGCCCTGCCCTTGGATCCTCCCCGACGCTGTTGTCATGACATCCCAGTGTTTTCCTGCCTGTCTGTTCGGTTTCGACCCTGCTGTTCCCCGACCTGCCATTGCTTCTGTTCCCCGGTAAACCTGACTGCCTTCTGTCCCTGCACAACCCTGACAATAAAGTGGTGTTAAACCGAACATATATTATACTGGCTGGAGCTCGTGAGTATGTCATCGACCAAACATTGGTACCATATCACACATGTCTAAGGCCATGTGGGTGCAGAGGCTTCTCTGACTACATTGGAGTGGTTCTCAGCATACGCAGAGGCGCACCAGTCCTGTCTAGCCTAAACTATGCAGATGCCTAAACTATGCAGATGCCACACATTATTGGAGCTGTTCTCAGCAGAAGCAGAGACACACCAGGCCTGCCTAAACTGCAAATTTCACACATTATTTCCTTCAGCATGTCTTGTCCCATGTTTATAGAATATAGACACAGAATACACTCAAAAGACTTGGGTGGTGTCCTTGTGTTATGTGGGAGGTTGTCAAGAATAAACTAGTACTGAGTGGTATCACCTTTATTGCCACATGGCAGCATACCAAACAACCAACAACTCCAAAGCACTTACTTCTGCTTGTCTCCTTACCTCATTCCGTCTCACAGCCCCTCCTAGTGGCCTAACTACCAGCAGGAATAACGTTGTGAACACAACATCCCTCCTTTACTTAAGAACAGTTCTTCCTTCAGATGGTCGATGCAATCTTGTATATATGAACATAAAATCTGTACTGTACAGTTCTCTCTTCGAGGTCTTCTACCTGAGGCCAAGTAATAATATGCAATCAAAATTCAGCTTAATTACGTATTCTTTAAGCAACCTAACAGAACATTAACATGACAAAACTGGTGGTGTATGTGTTCTGACAGGTCGATTTCCTGTTTGCGTCACCTCTTCTGGCTTGACTTTTCCTCCCACTTCAGCAGAGTTTTCACCAAGCTCGGTGGGTACGGAGGTCAGGTGGGAAGCATGCCATGTTTTTCCATCATCCAAAATGTAGGTGCAGGGAGCTACTTGTTTTTTTATCCAGATGGGTGCAGAGAATTTCTGATGTCCCTTTAACACATGTACAGGTTTGTGTACCCGCACTTTGTTTCCCTCTCTGAATGAAGGAGTGTGAGCACCACGTCTTGCATCAGAGTAGTCCTTCGTGTGCTTTTGTCGAAGGAACACTCTGTCGGGCATCACAGTGTCACTTATTGTCATGGCAGGAGGAGAAACATGTTGAGCTTTGTTCTCATCTACAACCATGCAGCAGTTCAAATGGCGATACACCAGTCATGGCATGTGGGGTACCTGGATACACTTGTAGGAAATCAGCTGTTGCCCTTTTCCACTCTCGTTCTTGAAGCATTGTGGTTTGGATGCTACTCTTGACGACTCTGTTAAACCGCTCTATTGCACCATGAGCCGTTGGGTGGTACACAGAGGAGCGGATGTGAGTGATGCCTCTTTCTTTCAGGAATAATGAGAAGTCATTCGATGTAAATTGCAGTCCATTGTCAGTGACCAGGGACTCTGGACACTGCTGAGATATCCAAGCACAGTTTCCGTGGTAACAGATGACGCAAAAGCCACTTCAGTGTCAGGGTCTGGGCAACTCCTTCCCCATAGGGGGCGCCAAACCCTAACATGGGACCAGCAGGAGGCCACGCACCTGAGCTGGATCCCGCAATTACCTGCCCTTCTTAGGGCCCGCGTCCGACAGTGGAAGCTGTCGGATCGTACGTCGTTGTTCTGTTGGATTGTTGATTAGTTTGTTGGATTTGTTCTGTTGGACACCTGTTCCCCGTTGGACTCCCGTCCGGATTCCCGTGCCCATCTACTCGGATCCCCGCTTGTCCGTTCCCCGGACATCCTGGTTCGTGGGGAGGTAGAGTTCTGTTTTGTTTGTACTGTTTCCCGTGTGGGTGTTTTTGTGTTGGCCCCAGAGCCCTTGTTTCCTCCCGTACCGGAGCGCTTTGTGTTCTGTCGTTTTAAAATAAACTTGTGTTCTTCACCCGCTACCCTGCGTCTGTGTTTGGGTCCACCATTCTGAGTCCACGCCTGACCCGTGACACTTCAGGCCATTTTGAGTAGTAGTCTCTCAGTGTGATTGCAATTGTAAATTGCACTTTCAAAGGGTCCCACTATATCCATGCCCAATTACTTCCAGGGGCCCTCAGGCAGGGGCACCGGTTGCAGTGGTGCCTCAAAAACCTTTGCAGACTTCTCAGAGGTTTGGCACACTGAGCATGTAGATATGTGGTTACGTACCAGTGCATCCATTCCAGGGAACCAATACAGCTCTCGCAGGCATTGTCTTGTTCTCACAATACCCTGGTGACCTTCGTGAGCAAGGTTAATGACAGTATGGCGCAATGAAGCAGGCACCACAAGGCGTGTCCCTCGAAACACTAAATTGTCCTTCACACATAGTTCATCCTTTATTTTGAAGTAAGGCTGCAGACTTGGCTCTACAGCTTTAGCAGAAAATGCCCACTGCTGGAGAATCTGTGCACGGAGAGAAGCAAGTTCAGAACAGGAGGAGGAAGCATCCTCAAACTCACTGGCAGTTACAGCAACGGGGCATGTCGATAGCAAATCAACCAGTTCAGGATCAGAGTCTGTGGAAAGAGGAGAAGCAGAAGGCAGAGGCAGGCGGTGGAGGCAGTCGCTTGTATGATTTAGTAAAGCAGCCCGATACACAATGTCCTAAGTGAAACAGAGAAGGCACGCAGACTGTCTCGCAATGCTCATCCCAGCTCTATCAGTCCCTTTTGTGGAAAGAAGCGCTGTGAGAGCCTGATCAGTGCACAGTGTGAACCTCTGGCCCCACAGGTAAGTTCTCCATTTCTCTACTGCCCAGACACATGCAAGTGCCTCTTTCTCAACAGTTGAGTATTTCCTCTCGGTCGGTGTCAGTGTTCTTGATGCAAATGCCACTGTACATCCTGTCTGATCCGGATGCAGTTGTTCTTTAAGTCGCTGAAGAACAGTTTTCAGACCTGCATCATGTTCCTCTACTGTGTGTCCATAGCATATGATATCATCCAGGTCGTACTGCACGTTAGGCACACCATGCAGCACTGTAGCCATCAGTCTTTGAAACACTGCTGGTGCTGAGGCCACATGGAACTCTGCAAAACCAGAACAGTCCCTCATGTGTGATGAAAGCAGTTAAATCCCGACTCATGATGCAGCTGAACTTGGTGATATGGACATTCCAGGTCATTGGTTGAAAACACAGTAGCACCTGAGAGTGTGGAGAGCAATTCCTCCATGGGAGGAAGAGGGTAACTGTCCACGATGACTGCTTTGTTAGGCTCTCTGAAGTCTCCACACATACGAATACCTCCCGTTTTCTTCTGTGTGACTACTATTGGTGAGACCCACAGAGAGGCTTCGATGCGTTCTATCACACCAGCAGAAAGAAGCCGATTGAGTTCCTCTGACACAGCAGCTCGCACTGAGAAGGGAAGTTTCCTTAGTTTTGATGCACAGGAACAGCTGTTGGTGCACTTTAACTTTATGCATGTACCCTTTGGCGCATCCTAAGGTCGCAGGAGATGTCGCCTGTGTGGTGAGAGAAGCTACTGCAGCTGTAGGGGGCGAAGGAGGAAGTGAAGCAGTTGGTGAGTGCACTGTGTTGTCCTCAATGCGCAGGTGAAGAGCAGATATTAAATCCGTCCCATAAGTGCAGTTCCTGAGTCCACCACATAGAAATCCGCCACACCTTTAGTGCCATTCATGTGTACAGTTGCTCTCATGCATCCCAGCACCTTGACAGGAGTCTTTGAATATGTCACCAGCTGGACAGATGATTGGTGATAATTGGTCTGAAATTCTCCTCGTAGATGCATCGAGGCAAAACAGACACAGCTGCACTAGTATCCACAGTCAGTTTCAATGATTGAATTGTCTTAGCCATTTGAATGTCCACTCTGCACTGTATTTGGTCGGGGTGTCTGTTCCCTCAACAAGCAGCAGTGTGTATTCAGGCATGTTCACCTCCTTCACTGCCTGAGTCATCCTCCATCACGAAAAAAAATATATGCAGGTTTGACACGTCGCCAATTTGTTATGTGGGCGGTTGTCAAGAATTAACAGCTGGTGACATATTCAAAGACTCCTATCAAGGTGTTGGGATGCATGAGAGCATGCATGGGTGCCACATGGCAGCATACCGAACAACCAACAACTCCAAAGCAGTTACTTCCACTTTTCCACTTGTCTCCTTACCTCCTTCTGTCTCACAGCGCCTCCTAGTGGCCTAACTACAAGCAGGAATAACATTATGAACACAACACCTTGGTGGTCACTCTCAGTCTGTTCAGAGGGACGAGGTTCCCCATCTTCTGGATCTCATGGATGATGGCATCCGTGTAGGGCAGGCTGGGCCTGGCAGCTCTGTCTGATGGTTCGGTCGATCTCGGCCTGGACTTTCTCTTCGAGGCTAAAGGTCGGTTCCACCCTCGTTTTGGAATGAACCGTGTTTTTCCACACTCACCCTTGACATGGGGGTTCCTGATGAGGTAGATGAGGCCCCACTGCAGGGTCTTGGAGGTGGTTTCACATGGAATGTAACTTCATTGGTCTTACCTTCGTTAAATACAGATGAGGCTGTTTAGCTTCCATGTTGAGGATGTTTCCCAAAAGAGGGAGAGCCGGCGGTCCGGGTGGAAAATTAGGCAGGTCTTTCTGGCTCAAGACATAGGCTATTATCAGAAGAACGATCAAAAGGGGAAGCAGAACTCCTGTTGGATGGAGCGACACAACCAGCTCACACAGCCACATTGTGAGGCAGAAGAATGGTCAGCATCACTGGTTCCACCATCGGTATCCAGTCAGAGAGGGGCTGGTCCTCTGCTGACAGACACGTGTGTGAACGAACAAATGCCCCTTTATTTACACCCAAATTTAACAGTGGAGACAAAAAGGTATTACATATGTTGTAATTTGTTGAAATGCACTGTAAAGTTCTGATTCTCTTCTATTACTGTGAGTCTGAAAAAGAGTATTAAACTTTATCAAATATCACAATTAATAGGATAATTTTAAGGGGATAATATAGAGATAAAGAATATGATCACAAGGTTTTTTTTTTTATTCAATCAGTATTTCAGGCAGAAGCAAACAATTCTATACAGGTACTAATGTCAATTACAGATTTTGTTCTTTGTTTTTTTCATTTATTTATTCATTAATTTTTACAGTTGCAACATTTCAGACTTCTCTTAAAACTGGCATCTCTTCAAATTCTGCTGGAATCTCCTGATGTAAGTATGAGTTTAGAGGAGGAGTTTGTGGAAGTGGTGATGAAGATTATGACCTTGTGGGTCAGACAATGAGCCTCCTGTTGTTGTGGCGTCTCTGTCCTCAGCAGTCTTGAAGCAGAGCCCCCTAACTCGAACAGAAAAGGTTCTCATAATGCTGAAGCTGTGTTTTCAGAGGAGATGACTATATATATTTTTAAAAATCAGTTTACGAGCCACTCAAAAGACTTTACCTGTCATCACATTATAGCTCAGGTTTACGTGGCTTGGCGTGAACCCTGTAGGGGTGTGGAACACGTATACCTCCGGTGATCCCCTCCGTACTCAGTTCTGCACCGTCCGGAGTAGAGAAGTTGAACTTCTGCAACAAACTGACCAAAAACAGGAATAATTCCATCTTGGCGAGGCTTTCCCCAGGACACACACGTTTCCCTGGGGAAAATGTTTATCAAATTTAACAACAAAACAAAACAGGAAAGCCCAGGTGAGATCGATTTAGGACTGAGTTGTTTTACCAGCAGAGAAAGGCAAGAAAGCTTCTCTCTTCACAAACTTGCCCTCAGCATCCAGGAAGTGTCCTGGGTTGAATATGTCAGGAGTCTCCCATTCATTCTTATCAAACAGCACAGAGTTAAGGAGGGGAAAAATAGTTGTACCCTAAAACAGAAAATAGACTTCAGCCCCCAACATTTCAGGATAATGTCCTGTCAAGAGCATCCATGTTCCAAACCTTTGGTATGAAGTAACCACCCAGGGTGGTGTCCTTGGCAGCCTCTCTGGCTCCATTGAGAGGAACGATGTTCCCCATCCTCTGGACCTCATGGATGACAGCATCGGTGTAGGGCAGGTTGGGTCTGTCCGCCATGGTGGGCTGGCGGTTCTGTCCAATCACGTGGTCGATCTCAGCGTGGACTTTTTCTAGGAAAACAACATAGGAATGTGATAATTCATTTGATCATCACATTGTACATATTGCTAGTATGGAGAGTAGAAACATGTATCCTAGTACCCACCCTGGATGTCAGGGTTGTTGACGAGGTAAACCAGAGCCCAAAGCAGTGTCGTGGAGGTCGTCTCTGTTCCAGCAAGGAACATATCCAGAGAGCACAGAGCCAGGTTGGTCTCAGTGAAGCCCTGTTTAGTGTCTTTGTTCTGTTCAGGAATACAGAGAGGAACCAGACCAGAATGTCAGGTCTATGGTCCACAGGTGTGACAGAGTCTTACAGTTGTGTACAGTTGCTCACATACGTTCTCCATCTCAATGATGAAGGCATCAATGTAGTCTCTGGGATGTAGTCTCCTCAGTAAGGAATTTTTTCAAAGTGTCAAAATTGTTGAAGATTTTATTGTGAGGACCTGGCAGGTGCTTCATCACTGTATGAAATGCCGCATACAGCTGAAACAGGCAACCAAAGGAAACTTACATCTCAGTTATACTTCCGCTATCATGCTATTTCTCTAATGATTAACTTAATTCTTAAGATAATTAGATAAGTGAATTGACTAATGGACTTCAGCATGACAGACTTACGACAGACCAAAACGAACCCTCCAGCTGAAGAACTTCAGAAAGGTACTTTAGCAACATCTGGAATTTGTGATCACTGTACTCAAACCTTTTCCCCATCACCAACTGGCAGATAATGTTGGACACAGCGTTGGTGAAGAGGCCTTCTGGGTTGAAGGGTTGACCTGGAGCAGTGAGGACCACGGGTTAGACACTTGGATAGTAATATCATTAACACAAGACAAGAAAATTAGTGCAAAAGCACACAATAAAACTTGGGTGTCATCTGCGTAATGATGAAAGTTGATATATTTAAGATTACAATGGAAAGGAGGTGACTGGTAAAAGAAGGTGGCTCAGAAGGGAGCTCTGAGGCACCTCTGAAGTGACAGGGGACTTTTTAGAGATCATAGGTTCACTGTGGTTTTGTGTTACCTCTGTGATTCCTGATCTCCTCCTGGAGCTGTCGGGCCTCCTCACAGATACTCTGTTCTAGGATATTTTTGCCTAAGCCAAAGTTTCGCAGTGTGGTCATGGCAAAGCGCCTCTGTCTCTTCCAAATTTCACCGCTGCTATGGAATAGACCATCTGCACACAAACATGCCAAAGTAAATAGCTTTTTTCTTTCCTGGGAACCAATATGAGGATTGAAGGCAAAAGAGATATACAGACATGTCTGTCCTGCATACATTCTCAATGCCATTGGATCCTTTGGTCTGTCAACAAAGTTATCAGCTTGTGTCACAATGGCTTCCTTCACCATCATGTAGCCAGATGCACAAACGATTCTTTTACCACCGAAGCGAAAGCTGAAAACATTCCCATAGACATCAGCCAGCTGTGGAGGACAGAAGAAGACACAACGATTAAACAAACATACTGCCAACATTTGGAGGAAACCCGAGTAAGATGACATATATGGACGGAGAGGATAAACTCGATTTATAACTTCTAGGAGGATTTCTTCAACACCTGTTTTAAGTCAGTCGATTAGTTCTGCCTTATATTATTTGCATGTATGTATCTGTTCTTTTTCCTATTTCTGTCTTTTCCTTTCATCCTCCTTTATCTGGCTGGCCATTAACAGGAGGGTCCCTTCATCACTTGGTCCTGCTCAAGGTACAAGGTAAGATACCAAAATACTGTGCTTTATTATATGGACACAAGCTAGTCCAGAGGTGAAAGGGACATATTATGGAAAACTCACTTTTTTTAGTGGTTTTGTCAATATATTTGTGCATTCAGTGTGCCTCCCTACTCATAAATATCAATTTCAACAACTCATTTAAAATTCATTAAACTGTTGTAATCTGTAAATGTGCCTCAAAATGGCCACTTCCACCCTACTTTGACCTGACAGTTGTGGGTGATTTGACTAATCCTGGCCTCGGGCTGGGTATCTCTTCCCATACAACTACAGCTACCTGAGCTACGTGTGCATGTATCTGCTTACACAAGCCCGTTCTCACATCTTCTCCTCCAGCAGAAGAGAGAGGCAGATCAAGTAGTGCCTGTGGGTGGTACAAAGAGGTATGTGGGCAGAGCTCACTGTAGCTCTAACTTTTAGAGGGAAAGGCAGCCAAACCAGGCATTCTAAGGATGGCTGTGAAACTGTTGTGTTTAGAATCCGACTTTTCTTACTCCTTCGGTTTTTAGACCAAAGCACATTACCAAGATTTTATTTAGACATCAAGGAACCACGTTAACTTGCAAAAAAGAATGATAATATGTCACCTTTAACCAAGGGATATGTTCATTAAATTTAGTTCAAGTGTTGTCTGGCAAATATCTGCTGTAAACAGTTTTTCCTGCATGCAGAGAAATTCAGAATTGTTGTTTGACGATGATAAATTTCACCATAAAATGCTGTAAAACATACCACTGGAGGGGATCTCTCCAAGATCTGTTCTTGGCTATAACCTGCCCGATAATAATTATCTTCCACTTTTCCCACCATATTTCACATAAACACATTTACTAAGCTATTATAATAATAATTATCTTCCACTTTTCCCACCATATTTCAAATAAACACATTTGCTAAGCTGTGTTCATTTAGTCAAAGCTGATAAACCAGTGTTTTTCATGTTGAAACATGGGGTCTTCTGCCTTATTTAGGTGATCGGTTTATACAGGAATAGTGTAGAAATATATATAGTTACGTTGAAGTTATCATAACAACTTTTTTATGTAGTTTGTTTATACATATCATAGTTTATTCACTGAATCAGACTTTAAAATAAGGGCAACAGTCTTTTCATTTAATTAAGACAGTCACATGATATTAAATCAAAGGCAGAAGAAGATCAAACCTCTTAACGAAACATTACCTTGAGGAAATATCTGTGGAGGTGTTTGTTCTCCACCCTGAAGAGGTTCCCCAGAAGGGGAAGTTGAAACGGTCCTGGAGGAAAATTGGGAGGTTTCCTGTTCTTCAGATAGTCAGTGAACAAAATTAAGACAAAGAGAAATATGAGCAGACTTGTTAAGTCAAAACTGAAGACACTGTAAAGCCACATGGTCAGACAGGTACGACACCGGAAGATGCTATAAAAGCTTTTCGCAGCAATTGCGGTTTAATACTCCAGTTTTGACCTTTGTTGTCATTTATGTCCCTTCACACATGCTGTGCATTTGTGTACAAAGGTGCTGTGGGAGTGACTGTTATGTAAGCTTCCAACTATGATCTTGCTGCTTTTGTGTATTGGGAACAAAAGCTTCAGCCCCAGCTGTGCTGCTGCATGTTTTTTCTTCTGAATTAAAACTGGGCATGTGGTTGATTGGACTCCTCTCTGTCTCTGCACCACCAGAACTGTTGTGGTCAGCTCTGCCTCTATAACTGCCCCTATAACTTTGTTTGTTAGTATGAACCTGCTATACAAGTATGAACTTGTTATCACAAATTCTCTGTTCTAGGATATTTTTCCCAAACCAAAGTTTCGTAGGGTGGTCAGGGCGAGGTGCCGCTGTCTCTTCCATTCTTCACCGTTGCTTTGGAATAGACCATCTGCAAATTTAAGAAGCAGCTAAATTTAGTTCAATAACTGTGTCTATGTGAGACTATCGATCCAAATACTGAGAAGTTTGCAAACCTCTTTGTCCCGTGTAAATTCAATCACCAAATGCATTGATTGGTCTATCAACAAAGTGCTCAGCTTGTGTCACAATGGCCTCCTTCACCATTTTGTAGCCAGATGCAAACACAATTTTTTCACTACCACGGCGGATACTGAACAAGTTCCCATGGACATCAGCCAGCTGTGGGAAACAGAAGAGTAATCAGTGATGAAACAACAGGAGAAAGGAAAAGGAGAGCTGTCCTCAACAACATGGAGGCTGCTGGAAAAGCCACCAGGTTAAACCAGGAGAGCTCTGTCGTTCCAAGGACACAAGCTGATGAGGCCTGGCCTTTTTCATAAAAATATTAAAAAATAGTCACATCAAATTGAGAAAATTATTTAGCTGAGGTATAAGATGTTAAATGCCCGAGGTAAGTTTACCTTGATGAAGGAATTGTGGGGATGTTTTTTGTCCACATTGAAGAAATTCCCCCACAAAAGGAAGAGAGAACGGCCCTGGCGGGAAATCTGGAGGATTCCTGCAGTGGAGATAGTCTGCTACAAGGAGTAAAACAAAGAAAAACAGGAACAGAGCCCTGGAGTCAAATTCCAGCAAGAAATGGAGAGGCAACATTGCTGCTGTGTTCCACAGACAACAGGAGGGATGGAGCTCTCAACACTTTGTCCATTGAGTCCCAGGTGGTTTTATACCTTTGTTTTGGCCCCGTCCAACAGTGCAAAGGTGCCTATTAAAAAAACATTGTTGCATAACCATCATCATGCCCATCTTTGCGGGAACCTGAAAGAACGAAAGGGAGTATGTAAGTATGTTAATACTGTGGAAAATGGCAACATGAGTTTAGTTCATGTTCCTTCTAAGAGCTGAAAAAGCCACTTCCTAGAGATGGTTGTGCAGGTTCAACAGAGTTCATGTGCGACCTTTTGGATGGCTTACCTTTATTCCACTGCTGTTTGCCCACAGTTACAAATGATAAGAAATGCCAGTCATTGCACAACGTGTAATTAATGGTGCACAGACAACAGTTTTCAGTCTGTCTCAGCAAGTCACGAACATTAGGTTCTGTTGGTCCTTTGTTAAATACAGATGAGGCTGTTTAGCTTCAATGTTGAAGATGTTTCCCAAGAGAGGGAGAGCCGGCGGTCCGGGTGGAAAATTAGGCAGGTCCTTCTGGCTCAAGACATAGGCTATTATCAGAAGAACGATCAAAAGGGGAAGCAGAACTCTTGTTGGATGGAGCGACACAACCAGCTCACACAGCCACATTGTGAGGCAGAAGAATGGTCAGCATCACTGGTTCCACCATCGGTATCCAGTCAGAGAGGGGCTGGTCCTCTGCTGACAGACACGTGTGTGAACGAACAAATGCACCTTTATTTACACCGAAATGCGACAGTGGAGACAAAAAGGTATTACGAATGTCGTAATTTGTTGAAATGCACTGTAAAGTTCTGATTCTCTTCTATTACTGTGAGTCTGAAAAAGAGTATTAAACGTTATCAAATATCACAATTAATTGGAGAGTTTTAAGAGGATAATACAGAGATAGAGAATATGATCATGTGTTTGTTATTCAATCAGTATTTCAGGCAGAAGCAAACAATTCTATACAGGTACTAATGTCAATTACAGATTCTGTTCATTTATTAATTTTTACAGTTGCAACATTTCAGACTTCTCTTAAAACTGGCATCTCTTCAAATTCTGCTGGAATCTCCTGATGTAAGTATGAGTTTAGAGAAGGAGTTTGTGGAAGTGGTGATGAAGATTATGACCTTATGGGTCAGACAATGAGCCTCCTGTTGTTGTGGCGTCTCTGTCCTCAGCAGTCTTGAAGCAGAGCCCCCTAACTCGAACAGAAAAGGTTCTCATAACGCTGAAGCTGTGTTTTCAGAGAAGATGACTATATATATTTTTAAAAATCAGTGTACAAGCCACTCAAAAGACTTTGCTTGTCATCACATTATAGAGATACAGTTTTCAATGAGGGAAAAACAAAATCACACAACAGCAAAGGGTGAAAGTCAAGAAGTGGTAGCTTTGGCTCAGGTCAACGTGGCTTGGCATTACTTCTGATCTCCTCCTGGAGGTGTTGGGCCTCCTCACAGATTCTCTGTTCTAGGATATTTTTGCCCAAACTAAAGTTTCGCAGGGTGGTCAGGGCAAAGCGCTGCTGTCTCCTCCAAATTTCACCGTTGCTTTGGAATAGACCACCTGCACACAAACATGCCAAATAAAATAGCTTTCTTTCTTTCCTGGGAACAAATATGAGGATTGAAGACAAAAGAGATATACAGACATGTCTGTCCTGCATGGATCCTCAATGAAACTGGATCTTTTGGTCTATCAACAAAGTTCTCAGCTTGTGTCACAATGGCCTCCTTCACCATTTTGTAGCCAGATGCAAACACAATTTTCTCACTACCACGGCGGATACTGAACAAGTTCCCATGGACATCAGCCAGCTGTGGGAAACAGAAGAGTAATCAGTGATGAAACGGCAAAAAAAAAAAAAAAAAAGCCACCAGGTTAAACCAGCAGAGCTCTGTCATTCCAAGGACACAAGCTGATGAGGCCTGGCCTTTGTCATAAAAATATAAAAAAATAGTCACATCAAATTGAGAAAATTATTTAGCGGAGGTATAAGATGTTATTGCCCGAGGTCACTTTACCTTCACGAAGTAATTGTGGGGATGTTTTTTGTCCACACTGAAGAAATTCCCCACAGAAGGAAGAGACAACGGCCCTGGTGGGAAATCTGGAGGATTCCTGTAGTGGAGATAGTCTGCTACAAGGAGTAAAACAAAGAAAAACAGGAACAGAACCCTGGAGTCAAATTTCAGCAAGAAATGGAGAGACCACATTGCTGCTGTGGTCCACAGACAACAGGAGGGATGGAGCTCTCAACGCTTTGTCCATTGAGTCCCATGTGGTCTTATACCTTTATTTTGGGCCTGAGACAGTACGAAGGTGTCACAGCTGCAGGCAGCCCCGCCCTTGGATCCTCCCCGACACTGCGCACCTGTGGCCAATCAGCCCAATCAGGTGGTCTATTTAGATCCTGACCAAACATTTCACCTCTTCCAGATTGTCCTCTGTGTTACACGTGACTCTCCATCATTTTACTGCCTGTCTGGTTTCGACCCTGCCTGTCCCTGACCTGCCGTGTGCTTCTGTTCCAGGTAAACCTGACTGCCTTCTGTCCCTGTACAACCCTGTTAATAAAGCGGTGTCATACCAAACTCTGGTGTTGCTCGTGGGTTCTCGTCTGGTCCGTGACAGAACAATCTGGCCAGTAATGAACCCAGCGCACAACCCTTCTCCACTGGAGCAGATTGAGGGGATCCTGCAGCAGCATGAGGAGGCTGTGGCGGCGTCTGCAGCGGAGGCCTCGGGTCGGTGAACCCAAATGCTACGGAGGTGATCCGGAGACCTTCGACCCCTTCATGATGAACTGCTCCCTGCTGTTCTCCTGCAGCCCCGCACGTTCACCAAGGAGGCCGCCAAGGTAGGGTTCACCATCACACACCTCACCAGTCGGGCGCGGCTCTGGGGAACGGCCGAGTGGGAGCGCCAGTCGGAGGCCTGCTCCACCTTCGTTGCATTCGCCACTGAGCTCCGTAAGGTGTTCAGTCTGGGGAATTCCCGGTCCTCACCAGCACGTCAGCTGCTGGCGCTCCACCAGGAAGGGAGGTCAGTTTGACTGTTCCATCGACTTCCGCACACTGGCCGCCCGGAGCAACTGGCACCAGGTCGCATTAGTGGACGTCTTCCTGCACGACTTGGCGGCGTACATCAAGGACGCGCTGGTGGCCTATGAGGTTCCTGGCTCCCTGGATGACGCCGTTGACCTGGCGATCTGGGGGGATCTGCGGGTTTAGGCTCGTCTTCTGGAGGTGCGCCAGACTAGACACCCCGAGGGGGTGGATGGACCTCCAACGCAACCTGCTTCTCTGCCAGCAGCACCTTCTGGAGAGGTTGAACCCATGCGGCTAGGCCGCATCTCGCTCACAGGGGAGGAGCGCAGACGTCGCCGCCGGTCCCACCTGTACCTCTTCTGTAGGGGGCAGGGCCACCTGCCCAGTAAAACCCCAGACTCACCTGTAGCTGGGGGGGTACAGGTGAATCTTAACATTCCTTTTCCCCAACAACCCCGCCTCTCGCTTCAGGTCCACTTCCCGGGGGGCCCCATGACCTGGCTGCCTTCATCGACTCTGGTGCGAACGCCTGCCAGAGAAGATCCGTAACCATGTTGCTGCTTGGCAACCACCAGGAGGAGATCCAACGCACCTTCCCCTGGTCCTGGGCTACCCCTGGCTCCATCGCCACAACCTGCACCTCAACTGACGGACAGGGGAGGTCCTGGAATGGGGAACCGAGTGTCTCCAGTCCTGCCTGAGACCAGTACCAGCCCAGCAGGGAACCACGACCCCACTGTTATGCTGCCGGATCTGACTGGGGTCCCGGAGAGGTACCATGATCTCACGGAGGTGTTCAGTAAGGCCTGGGCGACTTCCCTTCCACTGCACCGGGCCTACGACTGCACGATCGCCCTCCTCCCTAGAACCACGCCACCCAAGGGGAGACTCTACTCCCTCTCGAAAGCGGAGCGGGGTGCCATGGAGGAGTACATCGCCAGTTCCCTGGTCTGCCGGGCTGCTTTGGCCATCATCCTCTCCCACAGGCACAGGGTTTTTCTTTGTGGAGAAGGACAAGTCCCTGCGCCCCCTGTACAGGCAGTGCTGCAACGGCTCCTGGAGAATCAGCTCTTTGTTTGTTCTTCTGCTGGTTTACTTTCATGGAGGTTCCACAGATGAGCTGCTCTCAAACCAAATGTAGATTTTAACACAATCACTGCAGTTGTTTCAAATCTTGGTCTTGATGCTGACGGTGGCTGTGTAGAAGATCGTCCACAGAAAGAGGAGACAGACCAACATCATCTTCCTCACTGGTGCCACGCGTCCTTTCAGGTGTGTATGACCTCATGGACCACTGGTCAGGTGTCTCCAACATTAATGGCTCATCTCTACATGCTGCTGTTTGTGGACAGACGTTGACCATCGGCTTCTGTCCATCTTTCAGGAGCTGCTTCTCAAACCTGAACCAGAAGATGAGGCTCAGTCAATTTAAACCCACCAGAGTGTTTAGTCTTTAGTTCTGACTACAAAGGCAGCGCCTGTGAATGAACCCTTCACGTATTTATACTACTGTGGTCCTTGTTTTCTGCCTGTCTGGTTTCCACCCTGCCTGTCCCTGACCTGCCGTGTGCTTCTGTTCCAGGTAAACCTGACTGCCTTCTGTCCCTGTACAACCCTGTTAATAAAGCGGTGTCATACCAAACTCTGGTGTCGCTCGTGGGTTCTCGTCTGGTCCGTGACAGAACAATCTGGCCAGTAATGAACCCAGCACACAACCCTTCTCCACTGGAGCAGATTGAGGGGATCCTGCAGCAGCATGAGGAGGCTGTGGCGGCGGAGGCCTCGGGTCGGTGAACCCAAATGTCGCTGACTCAAATTATCCATGAAACCAGAAGAGACAGAAGTTAGTGAAGCTCCAGACCTGTCTTAAGGACATAAAGTCCTGGATGTCTTCAAATTTCCTCCTCAACCCAGGAAAAACTGAGGTCATGGTGTTTGGTCCTAAACCTCTCAGGGATAGGTTAGATCACATTATCACTCTGGATGGTATCTCCTTAGAATCTAGTCTGTCAGTAAGAAATCTAGGAGTAACTTTTGATCAGAATCTCTCCTTTAACTCACACATTAAATTGGTGTGTAGAAGTGCCTTTGTTCATCTGAGGAACATCAGAAAGATCAGGAAGATATTATTGCAGCATGATGCTGAAAAGTTAGTCCATGCTTTTGTTACTTCCAGGCTGGACTATTATAATTCTTTACTATCAGGGTGCCCAAACAACTCTTTAAGAAGTCTTCAGCTGATCCAGAACGCTGCAGCCAGAGTTCTGACAGGTATTGACAAAAGAGATCACATAACCCCTGTACTGGCGTCTCTTCATTGGCTGCCCATTAAATTCAGAATCATTTTTAAAACCCTCCTCTTGACCTACAAGGTCCTCAGAGGCCTAGCTCCATCCTACCTGGAGGAGCTAGTGATACCTTATCAGCCCAATAGACCGTTCCGCTTTCAGAACGCTGGTCTACTTGTGGTTCCCAGAGTCTTTGGGAGATTGGGGGGCTGAGCATTTAGCTACCAGGCCCCCCTGCTATGGAACCAGCTCCCTGTCCAGGTACGGGAGGCTGACTCCATCGCTACTTTTAAGACCAGACTTAAAACCTACCTCTTTGAAAAAACTTATTAATTCTGTAGTTCCAGTTACTATCATAGACAGACTAATGATCATGCTTAGGGGGTCGACTAATCGTTAGGTTAAGATATTAGTTATGCTGCTATAGGCCAAGGCTGAGGGTCCAGAAACATGATCACCTGACAGGCCTCTGTCACCACACTGGTCATGGTTTCCTCTCCTCTCCTTTCCTCCTCCTCATCAAGCAGACTAGTTATGCAGATTCCTGTGTAGTTTTTCTGCCCCCCCCCTCTTGATTTATTTATTTACAGGTATCGCCGCCTTCGGAGCTGCATGACATCTGGCCCGCTGACCTGTTGTATATTGTATTTTTGTGTGTGTTTCTGTGTTCTGTGCCTCTCCTCTCCCCCTTCTTCCTCTCCTCTCCTCTCTCTCTACCCAGCCGGCTATATGCAGGAAGGTCCCCCTACATGAGCCTGGTCATGCTCAAGGTTTCTTCCTGTTAAAGGGGAGTTTTTCCTTGCCACTGTTGCTTGTCTGGGGTTAGGTCCTGGGATTCTGGAAAGCGCCTTTAAACAATTTTGATTGTATAAGATGCTGTATAAATAAAGTTTAATTTGATTTGTTTTGAAATGCTACGGAGGTGATCCGGAGACCTTCGACACCTTCATGATGAACTGCTCCCTGCTGTTCTCCTGCAGCCCCGCACGTTCACCAAGGTGGACGTCTTTCTTCACGACTTGGCGGCGTAAATCCAGGATGCGCTGGTGGCCTAGAAGGTCCCTGGATGACACCACTGATCTGGTGATCCAGATGGATCTGCAGGTTCAGGCTCATCTTCTGGACGAGCCCTCCGACGCAACCCGCTCCTCTGCCAGCAGCACCACCAGGTGAGGAGGAACCCGTGCAGCTGGGCCACACCTCACTCACAGGGGAGGAGCACTGACGCCACCGCCGGTCCCACCTGTGCTTCTACTGTGGGGGGCAGGGCCACTTCGTGGTGACGTGCCCAGTAAAAGCCCAGACTCACCTGTAGCTGGGGGGTACAGGTGAGTCCTATTGCTTCATCTCCCTAACAACCCCTCCTCTCACCCCAGGTTCGCTTCCTGCTCCCCACATGACCTGGCTGCCCTCATCGACTCTGGCGTGGACAGATGGAAAAGGACTAAATGAATAATTTCAGCACAGGAACACACGAGGGTAAAAATGTTTTGGATGAACTCGAGGTGCTTTAATTCAATCTCTTAAATCAGACGGCTGTTATCTGATCACTTTATTCTGATCACATGATCAGTTGAATAATCCAGATACTAACCATCAGTCATCGACTACAGTTCAGCTCAAAGCCTCTTTCTGCTCTGATTTCCTGCCTGTTCCAGCCTTAAAGTCAAACTCAACCTTTTGGCCCATTTTGTCTTTTCTTTCTTTCCTTTCTTCCATTGAACCATCTGAATCCTAAATTCCCACGTTCTTCCTCCCGCTCTTCCAGAGGCGATGCCATCCAGGGTGCCTATGGAGGAATGGACCAGAACGGCTACGGCTTCACCACCGTGGACCGCGACAACGACGGCTGTTCGCCGTGCCTCTTCGGTGACATTGTTCAAAGGGAGTGCATGTTTTTGGAGGGCGGAAGCTGGTGGTTCAGGCACTGTGGGTCCAGTCTGAACGGAGATTGGCATCCAGCAGGAGATCACATTGGCTGGGCTTCAGGCCTGCACTGGGAGACCTGGAAGACTGGCGCTCCTTATTCACTCAAGGCCACCAGAATGATGATCAAACCTGTGAGATGACAGAAACTTTCATGTCATTTGGCCAACTGGTCTTTGGGTGGAAGAGAAACTAAGTGACAAATACAGTTAAAAGTAACGATGTTTCAACAACTCCATGGGCATTGATGACTGAGTTGTGTCGTTTTACCTCTACTGGTGGTATTAATGTAGAATATTTGATGTGATTCAATGTTTGTAACACTGTTATCCTGAATAATACACTTGTGGAAGTGTGTATTTTGCTTTTATTTCATTTAAAAATGATCTAAGACCGCTGCAGAATGTGCCTCAATTATGTTGAGAGGAAATTGTACTCTTCTGTTGATCATAACAGCAACCCCCTTTGTCTGGACTAGCAGGTACAAGTACGTGCAGGGATACTGCGTTGGTGTCACCGTATTACCTCAGGCCTCAGCTATGTGTGTCTCCTGGAGAAGGGCGAAGTGACAAGATTTAATGTCATGTACATGTCCTAAATATGGCGAGGACTCCAAGAGCAACGATTAACGTGTGTTAAAATCAAGCTTTCAGCTTTCAACTGTGATCAATAACAGAAAAACATGGAAAAGACTGATTTAGAAAATAGAATTCATGATGTGAGACAACTGCTCTTTTTTTAGTTTTATTTTAATTCATTTTTAGGAGAGGTCAGAGGTCAGGGTGAGGAGGGGGAAGGAGGACGGGAGCTTCAACTCTGCAGATCTACTTCTTCTTGAAGAGCCAACGGAAGAAAGAAAACTTCTTCTTTTTGTCCTTGCTGGGCTGCTGTAAAGAGAAGGACAACATATGTTAGACTGACCCCGCTGACATCTTCTGAACTAAGACACAATCATGTAGAGGACCTGTTGTAGTGGCTCACCTGAAGTTGGACCACCTCCTCTTTGAGGCCTCGGAGCTCCTCCTTGTGTGACGAGGCCTCTTGCTCCAACATTTCTTCTCTTTTCTGGAGCGTTTCTTCTATCTTTGAGTGAAATATGGCCAACCTGGTTTCTTGAGCCTCCCACTGCCGACACATGTCAGCGAGCATTTGCTCAGAGGTCCTGGTGGTCTGGTCCTGCCTGCAGCTCTCCTCGATCTGAAGCTCCTGCTGGAAGCTCTGTTGCTCAGCACTCTTTTCCTGTTGTTCCTCCAGTTCCTCCGTTTCCTGTTGTTCCTCCAGTTCCTCCTTTTCCTTTTGTTCCTCCAGTTCAGCTTCAAGAATTGCACATTTTTCCTTGTATTCCTGTAGTTCGTTCTCCGTACTCGTCAGTACAGCGATGGTGTCTAGATGAGCAACAGTCTTCCGGCTGGCCTTCATCTCCACCTTCTTGATGTGCTCCTCTTTGTCTCTCAGGAGCTCTTTCAGTTGGCCGACTTCTATCTTCCAGCCCTCCTGCTGGAAGGTCTGTTGCTCAGCACTCTTGACTTTCTCTAGTTCAGCTTCAAGTTCATCACATTTCTCTTTGTGTTCTTTGAGCTCGTTCTCAGTGCTCGTCAGGATGGCGATGGTGTCAAGATGGGCAAGAGTCCTCCGCCTGGCCTTTGTCTCCACCTTCTTTATGTGCTGCTCTTTTTCCCTCAGGAGCTCTTTCAGTTGGCTGACTTCTTTCTTCCAGCCCTCCTCTGACGTCTCCCAAGAGGCCTTGATCTCCTCCATCTCTTTTTCTTTCAGTTGAAGAGATCGCTGAAGAGAGATCAATTCCCTATCCCTGGTTTTATTGGTTTCTTCAGCCTTTAGAAGTTGCCTCTTCAGATCTACGCAGGCCCCCTCAGTCTGATCAAAGTGGTCCTGCAGCATGGAGAGCTTGAGACGGAGAGACTCAATCTCTTGGTCTTTCTGGTCCCTCTCCTTTTGCTGGTGGGCCTTTGTCTCACTGGGAGACTCTTTGTCCTGGAGGGGTTCGTTCTCCTCCTGCAGCAGGTCGAACCAACTTGGCTCCACTTCTTCAGGGCTCGTTGTCCTCACAGCTCTGCTACTCGCATCTGGAAACTCGCGTTCTGCCTGTTTCCTCACGTCTGCCAACGCTCTACTAAACAACTGGAAAAACAGCAAAAACTTTGTTTAAAATATTGAAAATAAGGACTAAATAGTAGGTGGTCCATCAACATTTAATCATGTTAGCACAAGAGAAGAGCTGATAAATGTGAGCTACTTTTACAAACACTCTTGGTGACTTCAATCAAATAATATCAGACTTGAACATGTTACCTGAGTGACTCCTCGCTGACTTGCCATGTTGCTTGAAGATTGTGTCATAAATGAGTGTGTGTTAATCCAGATGCTGCTGATGCTGCTGTATATCTGTGAATAGGCTGAGCAGACTGTTGTAGGTAACTCGGTGCTTTGATCTGCTTTTTTCCTCCTTATGCGTTTTAATCTCCTTCGATGTTGTTTTCCGTCCCAATGTATTTTGATCTGCTTTGATGTGTGTGAGATACGGCGTTGGCTATTTGCCAAACATGATTTGTAACCATGGTTACCATAATCATTACATATAATAAAGTTTAGCATTTTTTTCTCGATAAAGATTTTATTTTAGAGATGAGTGTTGGACCTTCTCTTGCTGCTGTGTGTGTGTGTGTGTGTGTGTGTGTGTGTGTGTGTGTGTGTGTGTGTGGCCAGCTCTGTATTATACCTGGACACTGATGGCTGTGTACTACTTTAGTATTTATGAGGTCTTTTCAGTATTTCTAGTTTAGCATTTTATTTTAGATGACTGTGGTGTGTGTTAGTGATCCTCTGTGATTAATAAAGTATTTATCTATCTGTCTAAGTGTGTGTGTGTGCTACATATTACATTGTGATGTAGGTTTATTTCCTGATAATCTCATTTCTATGGGGATCAATAACTGAGAAAAACATGGCATCGAAAATAGAATTCATGATGTGAGACAACTGCTCTTTTTTACTTTTATTTTAATACATTTTTAAAGTATTTATCTCTGTGTATCTAAGTGTGTGTGTGTGTGTGTGTGCTACATATTACATTATAATGTAGGTTTATTTCCTGATAATCTCATTTCTATGGGGAACTGAATGTAAAAATGTCACAACTCATTTCCACATTTAGACAAGTGTGACAAAAAAATGAAATTGGCAAGCTGTTTTGGAATTAACTTGTTTTTTCATTATTCTTTATTTAATCTGGGAATTTCTTATTGAGATAAAAAAAAACTCTCTTTTCCAAGAGAATCCTGGAACAGGGCAGCACAAAGAGTTCCACAAAATGACACACAATGAATGAAGAACAACTTCCTTGACTTCCATTTACAAATCAACGTCTACTAATTGATAAAACAATTGGAAATATTGGTGAAATGATCCTTCAGTCTGGTTTTAAAATTGTCTGTTATTCCAAGGATCAAATCTAAGATGGCCCTGAATCTCAGCCCAGGATGTTGGAGCAAAGACATTAAAGCTGAGTCATTTCATAAGATGTGTGTGACGGCCCCTCCCTCAGTCTCTCCTTCACACCTGAGCACCGGGGGCCAATTAGGACACTTAGAGAGCCTCTATTTAGGTCCCCCTCCTTCCCTAGATTGTTCCCTGTGGTTATGCAAGACTTTCCAATGTTCCCTCCCTCCCCGTTTGTCCGTTATGGACCCTGCCTGTTCCTGACCTGCCTGCTCCGTCTGTTCCCTGTTAAACCTGTCTGTTCTTGGTTCCCCAGATCCACTTACCTGCCTGGTTCCCAAATAAATACACGTATTAACCTGTGCTTTCACGTGAAACACTTTCTTCATTGCTGAAAGAAACCAGGGGGAGCGGCTTCTCCTCAAGGTAAGCTGCTGGTTGCTGCATGTGGTCCATGTTTGAAGGCAGTGACAACACAAACTTGTTTTTTCTGTCACGCTGGCCCCAGGAGCAGACTGCACGGACATTAAAGCTCGCTCACCCCGAGCACCCAGCGGTGTCACAGCTGCAGGCAGCCCCGCCCTTGGATCCGCCTCGGTGCTGTTGTCATAACATCCCAGCGTTTTCCTGCCTGTCTGTTCGGTTTTGACCCTGCCGTTCCCCGACCTGCCATTTGCTTCTGTTCCCAGGTAAACCTGACTGCCTTCTGTCCCTGCACAACCCTGACAATAAAGTGGTGTTAAACCAAACATATATTATACTGGCTGGAGCTCGTGAGTATGTCATCGACCAAACATTGGTACCATATCACACATGTCTAAGGCCACGTGGGTGCAGAGGCTTCTCTGACTACATTGGAGTGGTTCTCAGCATACGCAGAGGCGCACCAGTCCTGTCTAGCCTAAACTATGCAGATGCCTAAACTATGCAGATGCCACACATTATTGGAGCTGTTCTCAGCAGAAGCAGAGACACACCAGGCCTGCCTAAACTGCAAATTTCACACATTATTTCCTTCAGCATGTCTTGTCCCATGTTTATAGAATATAGACACAGAATACACTCAAAAGACTTGGGTGGTGTCCTTGTGTTATGTGGGAGGTTGTCAAGAATAAACTAGTATTGAGTGGTATCACCTTTATTGCCACATGGCAGCATACCAAACAACCAACAACTCCAAAGCAGTTACTTCCACTTGTCTCCTTACCTCCTTCTGTCTCACAGCACCTCCTAGTGGCCTAAGTGCAAGCAGGAATAACACAACACCTTGGTGGTCACTCTCAGTCTGTTCAGAGGGATGAGGTTCCCCATCTTCTGGATCTCATGGATGATGGCATCCATTTAGGGCAGGCTGGGCCTGGCAGCTCCGTCTGATGGTTCGGTCGATCTCAGCCTGGACTTTCTCTTCGAGGCTAAAGGTCGGTTCCAGCCTCGTTTTGGAATGAACCGTGTTTTTCCACACTCACCCTTGACATGGGGGTTCCTGTTGAGGTAGATGAGGCCCCACTGCAGGGTCTTGGAGGTGGTTTCACATGGAATGTAACTTCATTGGTCTTACCTTCGTTAAATACAGATGAGGCTGTTTAGCTTCCATGTTGAAGATGTTTCCCAAAAGAGGGAGAGCCAGCGGTCCGGGTGGAAAATTAGGCGGGTCCTTCTGGCTCAAGACATAGGCTATTATCAGAAGAACGATCAAAAGGGGAAGCAGAACTCCTGTTGGATGGAGCGACACAACCAGCTCACACAGCCACATTGTGAGGCAGAAGAATGGTCAGCATCACTGGTTCCACCATCGGTATCCAGTCAGAGAGGGGCTGGTCCTCTGCTGGCAGACACGTGTGTGAATGAACAAATGCACCTTTATTTACACCCAAATGTGACAGTGGAGACAAAAAAATAATAATGATACATATATCGTAATTTGTTTTATTGCACTGTAAAGTTCTGATTCTCTTCTATTACTGTGAGTCGAAAAAGAGTATTAAACTTTATCAAATATCACAATTAATCGGATAATTTTATGGATAATACAGAGATAAAGAATATGATCACATATTTGTTATTCAATCAATATTTCAGGCAGAAGCAAACAAATCCATACAGGTACTAATGTCAATTACATATTTTGTTCTTCTTTGTTTCATTTATTTATTTATTTTTACAGTTGCAACATTTCAGACTTCTCTTAAAACTGGCATCTCTTCAAATTCTGCTGGAATCTCCTGATGTAAGTATGAGTTTAGAGGAGGAGTTTGTGGAAGTGGTGATGAAGATTATGACCTTGTGGGTCAGACAATGAGCCTCCTGTTGTTGTGGCGTCTCTGTCCTCAGCAGTCTTGAAGCAGAGCCCCCTATCTCGAACAGAAAAGGTTCTCATGAAACTGAAGCTGTGTTTTCAGGTCAACGTGGCTTGGCATGAACTCTGTAGGGGTGTGGAACCCGTGTAGTTCCGGTGATCCCCTCCATACTCAGTTCTGCACCGTCCGAGGTAGAGAAGTTGAACTTCTGTAACAAACTGACCAAAAACAGGAATAATTCCATCCTGGTGAGGCCTTCCCCAAGACACACACGTTTCCCTGGGGAAAATGTTGGAAATTTAAAAACAAAACAAAACAGGAAAGCCCAGGTGAGATCGATTTAGGACTGAGCTGTTTTACCAGCAGAGAAAGGCAAGAAAGCTTCTCTCTTCACAAACTTGCCGTCAGCATCCAGGAAGTGTCCTGGGTTGAATATGTCAGGAGTCTCCCATTCATTCTTATCAAACAGCACAGAGGTCAGGATGGGCATAATAGTTGTACCCTAAAACAGAAAATAGACTTCAGCCCCCAACGTTTCAGGATCTCATCCTGTTAAGAGCATCCATGTTCCAAACCTTTGGTATGAAGTAACCACCCAGGGTGGTGTCCTTGGCAGCCACTCTGGCTCCATTGAGAGGAACAATGTTCCCCATCCTCTGGACCTCATGGATGACAGCATCGGTGTAGGGCAGGTTGGGTCTGTCCGCCATGGTGGGCTGGCGGTACTGTCCAATCACGTGGTCGATCTCAGCGTGGACTTTTTCTAGGAAAACAACATAGGAATGTGACAATTTATTTGATCATCACATTGTACGTATTGCTAGTATGGAGAGTAGAAACACGTATCCTAGTACCCACCCTGGATGTCAGGGTTGTTGACGAGGTAAACCAGAGCCCAAAGCAGTGTCGTGGAGGTCGTCTCTGTTCCAGCGATGAACAAATCCAGAGAGCACAGAGCCAGGTTGGTCTCAGTGAAGCCCTGTTTAGTGTCTTTGTTCTGTTCAGGAATACAGAGAGGAACCAGACTAGAATGTCAGGTCTATGGTCCACAGGTGTGACAGAGTCTTACAGTTTACAGTTGCTCACATACGTTCTCCATCTCAATGATGAAGGCATCAATGTAGTCTCTGGGATTGTTGTGGTCCAAGTCCTTCTTGTGGTTCTGTACCTCCTCAGTAAGGAATTCTTTCAAAGTGTCAAAATTGTTGAACATTTTATTGTGAGGACCTGGCAGGTGCTTCATGACTGGAGGAAATGTCTCATACAGCTGAAACAGGCAACCAAAGGAAACTTACATCTCAGTTATACTTCCACCATCACACTATTTCCCTCATGACTACTTAATTCTTAAGATAATTAGATAAGTGGATTGACTAATGGACCTCAGCGTGACAAACTTACCAAACCCCAAAATGAACCCTCCAGGTGAAGAACTTCAGAAAGGTACTTTAGCAACATCTGGAATTTGTGATCACTGTACTCAAACCTTTTCCCCATCACCAACTGGCAGATAATGTTGGACACAGCGTTGGTGAAGAGGCCTTCTGGGTTGAAGGGTTGACCTGGAGCAGTGAGGACCAAGGGTTAGACACTTGGATAATAATATTATTAACACTGGATAAGAAAATGAGTGCAAAAACACACAATAAAAACATTGAGAAATAAACAATAAATAAAGATTAATTTTATTAATTTCAGATTTTAGATTTGAAGGGAGAGAGTGAGGTGTTGTTTCTGAGCTCCAATAAGCCCCAGAGTTGAGGAGGGCCATTCCTGATGGCGGAGAGATGGGTGGAGGGGATACTCCTGTAGATGGAAGGAGAACTGAAGGTGCGAGGGAGAGCAGCAACATGAAGCCTCCATCAGATATCAAGGGGTGAGGATGTGGATGGCCTTGAATGTTAGAAGAACCTTGGATCTAGTCTGGAACTTCATGGGGAGCCATTAGGGCCGTTACAAAATGGGAATGATGTGGTGGGTGAATACTGGTTATGTGGAGATAGTTGGGTGTCATCTATGTAATGATGAAAGTTGATATATTTAATATTACAGTGAAAAGGAGGTGACTGGTAAAAGAAGGTAGCTCTGAGGCACCTCTGAATTGACAGGGGACTTTGTTAGAGGACTGTGGTTTAGTGTTACCTCTCTGACACTTGATCTCCTCCTGGAGGTGTTGGACCTCCTCACAGATACTCTGTTCTAGGATATTTTTGCCCAAACCAAAGTTTCGCAGTGTGGTCATGGCAAAGCGCCGCTGTCTTTTCCAAATTTCACCATTGCTTTGGAATAGACCATCTGCACACAAACATGCCAAAGTAAATCGCTTTTTTTTCCTGGGAACCAATATGAGGATTGAAGACAAAAGAGATATACAGACATGTCTGTCCTGCATACATCCTCAATGCAATTGGATCCTTTGGCCTGTCAGCAAAGTTTTCAGCTTGTGTCACAATGGCCTCCTTCACCATTTTGTAGCCAGAAGCAAACACAATTTTTTCACTACCACGGCGGATACTGAACAAGTTCCCATGGACATCAGCCAGCTGTGGGAAACAAAAGAGTAATCAGTGATGAAACTGATAAATAAAATAGGAGGAAGGAAAAGGAGAGCTGTCCTCAACAACATCGAGGCTGCTGGAAAAGCCACCAGGTTAGACCAGGAGACATCTGTCACAAGCTGATGAGGCCTGGCCTTTGTTATAAAAATTTAAAAAAATAATAAAAATAGTCACGTCAAATTGAGAAAATTCTTTAGGGGAGGTATAAGATGTTATTGCCCGAGGTCAGTTTACCTTCATGAAGTAATTGTGGGGATGTTTTTTGTCCACATTGAAGAAATTCCCCACAAAAGGAAGAGACAACGGCCCTGGTGGGAAATCTGGAGGATTCCTGTAGTGGAGATAGTCTGCTACAAGGAGTAAAACAAAGAAAAACAGGAACAGAGCCCTGGAGTCAAATTCCAGCAAGAAAAGGAGAGGCCACATTGCTGCTGTGTTCCACAGACAACAGGAGGGATGGAGCTCTCAACACTTTGTCCATTGAGTCCCACGTGGTTTTATATCTTTGTTTTGGCCCCATCTGACAGTGCAAAGGTGCCTATTAAAAAAACATTGTTGCACAACCATCATCATGTCATACTTGATGAACCTGACAGAAAGAAAAGGAGAAATTGTTTTAATATTATGGAAAATGGGAACATGAGTTTAGTTCATGTTCCTTCTAAGAGCTGAAAAAGCCACTTCCTAGAGATGGTTGTGCAGGTTTAACAGAGTTCACATGCGACCTTTTGGATGGCTTACCTTTATTCCACTACTGTTTGCCCACAGTTACAAATGATAAGAAATGTCAGTCATTGCACAACGTGTAATTAATGTCATGTACAGTTTTCAATCTGTCTCAGCAAGTCACAAACATTAGGACTTGTTGGTCTGTTGTATTCTGTTGTATCCATTGTCAGCTTTTCTGTAGCATTTCTCAGCATTTCTTTTTCAAACAAGGCTCTGAGTTTTCATGTGACTCTTACTAGAACTGTTCATGGCTTCCTTTGATGAATTGGCAGAACTCTGCTGTGAATAAGTTCTAAATGTAAGCCTTTGTGCAGCTAAACTAAGAAATTGGTCCCCTTTTTTAAATGAAAGACCACAACTGACAACTTTTGTTGTGTTCTTGTTTGATTGAGTGTGTCCAAGCAGTTTAATTCCCTCATTTCAGTTACTGAGGTGGTGGTCCTGTTTTCTTGGCTGGTGGTCTCCCTCCTCCTCTTCCTTCTCCTCCTCCTCCTCCATGT
The DNA here is from genome assembly GCA_911728415.1 of Lagocephalus sceleratus. Lineage (NCBI taxonomy): Eukaryota > Metazoa > Chordata > Actinopteri > Tetraodontiformes > Tetraodontidae > Lagocephalus > Lagocephalus sceleratus. Next base: position 29,690 of record CAJVRN010000022.1, read on the forward strand.
GTACTTGTCACCAGTTTTCCAGGGGATTTATTATTAATGATTTACTTTAGAACCCCTTTACCATTGATAGATCCCCTTTTCTTGCTCCCCAACCTCTGAAGTAACGTTATTGTCATTTTTAAAAAAATAAATTTTGTTTAAGTGAGAACCACATCAGCTGATCAGTGGGGGGGACTGGGGTGACTAATTTCTAATTATTTACCTGGGTGTGATTCCCAGTCATTTGGCAACATTTGCGAGAGTGATACCCACCTTCATTCCCAAAACTTGCTACGCATATTTTGCCGTTTCTCTGGAATAGATCATTTACAATGAAGAAACACCTGTGGCCTCCTTCACCATTAACTAGATACAAATGAGACTTTTTCATTGCCAATGTGTACAATTAACTAATTCCCATCAGCAGCCGGTTGTCAAACAAACAAAAATATGACAACTGCTTAAAAACTCCACTAGGTGGCACAGGAGGGATGTCTGATCATTCAGCACTTATTCCTTTTTGAGTCCAATATGGTTTTATACTTTTGTTTTGGCCCAGTCCGACAGTGCAAAGGGCCTATTAAAAAACATTGTTGCATAACCATCATCATGTCCATCTTTGATTGTGATGCCTGTCTTTCAACAGAGAAATTAAAAACTGTCGTTCTAATTATTTGTCCTTGTGAGACTGAGGCAGCCATTATTGAAAGGGTTGAGTAAAGTCATTATGATAACTTCTACTGTGGGGAAATTGTTTAGAAAGAAAAGAAGAAAATGTGGAAAATGGATACGTGGCTTCAAGTAGAAAAAAATAAAAGCTGAAGGTCATTCTTTCATGTTTACTTGTAAATCTGCTGCAGTCATTCTTGAAAATGGTGTCTTCCACCCTGCAAGCACATTTTAGTGTTTTCACAGGTCAGCTGAGTAAAGCCGTTATGAAAATTCTACTGGGGGTTAGAAGAATCAATAGAAAAGATGAAATTGTCTTTGTTACATGTGACCTTTTTGTCCAGTCAACTTTATTACATTGATATCAGTCAATGATAAGAGAAATATTAGTTATTGTTGTAATCATCATTGTTTAGCAGGTATATTGCCAGTCACGCCTCTGCTGGTGGCATCTTACCTATTTAAAGCCTTTATCCATTTTTCAACAATCTAAATGGAGATAACGCTGCCTGTCCTTGTGTGTGTGTGTGTGTGTGTGTGTGTGTTCAGTATCTAATATACTGACATATGCTGCTCAATATATCAAACACCAAAAGAGATTCAGTTCATTATATGAGGTAATAAAGGTAATAAATATCAGGGGTCAGTGATGAACATAAACGAGATAAGGTCAGTGCTTTTTATTTAGAATGCTTTAAATGCTGATATTGCAGAAAATCAGAAAACTAAGATTAACTTCAAAGAGTATCACATTTAGTTGCTGAGTGCTTCAATTATAGACAACAACTGTGATTTTATAGACATCAGGGGTCTGTATTTCAGTCAGACAGCGAGGCGGGAAACCTAACGCGGGGTGGCTATAATTTTGAACGTCTCAGGAGAGTGGGTGAAGCCTAGGACGCCCTCCATGCTGGGCATTTTTCCAGGAACAGGAGAGAGTTTAAACCGCTGCAGGACGGAGGTCAAGAAAAGGAACAACTCCATTTTGGCCAACTGCTCCCCGATGCACACACGCCTGCCTGCAGGAAACCAACAATGTTTGGATCTCTGACGTCACATCCTGCTGTGTGATCACAATTTTTATAGTTAGAAGGAAAGACAGAAATGAAGCAAACCTGCTGAAAATGGCAAGAAGGCGTCTCTTTTGCGGAATCGACCCTCTGAGTCCAAGAAGTGGCCGGGGTTGAAGACATCTGGAGTCTCCCACTCAGTCTTGTCGAACAGCACCGATGAGAGCAAGGTGGTAATAGATGATCCCTGTAGGGGATAGCACAATTTTATAGAAACACACCTGTGTATATCAGATCTCAGGATGAGACAATTGGCAAGTTGTTCACCTTGGGTATGAAGTATCCTCCCAGTGTTGTGTCTTTTGAAGCCATTTTGGGGAATCCTGCTGGAACAAGGTTTCCAAACCTCTGGATCTCGTGAATGACGGCTTCAGTGTAGGGCATGTTGGGTCTGTCGGTCATGGTGGGCTGACGGAACTGTCCGATCACTCTGTCGATCTCCTCCTGGACTTTATCTGAGGGGTGAGGTCACACAGTCACATCCAGACTAACCACATGTTCACAGAAACCTGCTAGTGATATGGCACCAACCCTGCACACTCGGGTGGTTCAAAAGGAGCACAAAACCCCAACGTAAGGTGGTGGCAGCCGTTTCCGTTCCAGCCTCAATCAGGTCCAGGATGCAGACCTGGAGGGTCTCAACATTGAAGCCAGCCTGTGGATCCTCCTTCATCTGTGACACACCGAGAACATTTACTGTCTGCAAAAAGGCAGCTCCACTCCTGTGTTCTCTGTATCCATGTTACCTTCTCCAAATTGTTATTAATGACTTCATATCAGTCACATTATCACATTATGCAACACGTGGTGCTCCCCACTGGTCGAAAGTCAAACACTAATGGCCATCATTAATCATTTGGGCCCCAGAGATTACACCTCACCAGATACTTCTATGTAGTGTTAAAGGTGGCTGCCTACATTCCACATTTGACACCATCAATCTTCTCACTTTAATGTTTTAATGTGAATTCCACACATTTAGGCATGTGGCCATCTCACCTTTTCCATCTCCAGCAGGTACGTATCAATGTAGTCGCGGGGGTCTTGGGGGTTCCAGTCCTCCATGTGCTTGTCTACCTCCTTTCTCAGGAAATCTGTGATCTTACTGTAGTTGTTGAGGACGGTCTGATGAGGTCCTGGCAGGTATTTCATCAGGGAGGGGAAGCTGTCATACAGCTGTCAGCGAGACAGTGGCTCTGGTTAGTAACTGTCCCTAGGAACTGTCACACCATCATCCATAATAAATTACGGATTACCTGAGTCCGGGCAGAGCCAGCAAGTATAACAGCTTCATTGTCTAACTCCAGAATCCTGCGGAAGGATTCGTCAGTGTATTCGAAGCGATGCCCAAAGACCACAGAGCTGATAATGTTCCCCACTGCATTGTTTATGATGTACTGGGGGTCAAATGGCTTTCCTTTTGAGAGAGAGATAAACATCCATTTAATCTGAAATTATTTTGTTCATTTTGACAGTCGCAGTGTCCACCACCTACTCACCTTGTTCTTCTTTGAAAGCGTCACACATATAGTTGCTTTCCACCTGAATGTAGTTTTCCAGGGACTTCTTGCCCTCTCCAAAGTACCGCAGGTGTAAGTGGGCAAATTTCCTTTGCTTTTTCCACATATAGCCATTGCTCATTGCTATGCCTGTGTGAATATTCAAACACGGTATTTAAAAGGAGGAAGTGCCCCAAGTAGTGTGACATCCGGGTGTCAGAGGCAAACAAAAAATGCTCTGTTAAACTCACCAATTCCCTTGAAGGTAACATGGAAGAGGGGGATGATAGGCCGCTCATCAAAGCAATCCAGCTGGTTGACAAGAGCTTCTTTGACCATCTTGTATCCTGTGATGTAGACCATCCGTTTGTTGCCGCGCCTCAGACTGAATACTGGACCATACTTTTGAGACAACTGCACAGTGAACTTGGATTAGTGTAACAGCCTGTTTTCACCCAGCAGTTCTACATTGTTTTCATCTCTTAAATGTTCCCTGCTTCTTCCCCTCTCTCTTTGTTCCCTGCAGATGTCACCTCACCTTCTCGATTGTTTTGAAGTCAACTCCGGTGAGTATGTTTCCCACGAACGGCATTGCCCAGGGACCAGGAGGAAAGCTGCGAGGTGTCCAGTTTCTGATCACATCAATTAAAAGTAACAACAAAAAAATCAGCAAAACCCAACTATTAAAGTCCATATATGCAAAGATCTTCTGTAAAATCATGATAAAGACTTCTGCTCCTCTGCACAATCACAGTTGAAGGAAACAAGAGGAGGCTAGATACGAGTGAGAGGTGGAACTGGGGATGTTGCATAACACTGAAGCAGGATCTCGGAAGCGATGAGTCCAGAGTCTGAACTCTCTGACCAATGCATTGGTATGTACATACATACGTGCATACATACGTGCATGTGAGGCCCACTGCTGTTATTTTACCCATCCCCCACCTCAGGACTCGACAGTTAACTCACTTAGAGTGAAAGAAAGAAATCAAAAGAATTTTCTTTCTTCCTTGAAAAAAAATCTTATATTTGTATTTTTAAAATGTATGAATTCATCACTGAAGATTCCCACACAAAAGTTGATTCACAAAAGTCCATGTTTGCCTAAATTTAAAGTTAAACTTTCCATTTAAAGTCATAAAGGCTTAAACAAATACAAACGCTCACAACGCATGTTGTGGTTGGTGTTCAAAGGACACAGATCACTGTTCACTGGACACAGAGTTCTGATGCTGAAGGTTATTCACACAAGATTGTCTTCAAACATGAATAGACCTGGGTTTAGCTGGAATTATCTTTGTTCTGTGGCGAAAGTAGAGCTGATGTTACAGACGGACACAATTATACGTGCAACATCATCAGAAATAGGTTAAGAATGGAGACGATATTCGGCACACTCGGCTTGGACTGGATGGACGGCAAGACCGTCCTCGTATTTCTCTTAGTTTTCATCTTGTTGGCTGATTACTTGAAGAACAGAGTGCCGTCAAACTTTCCACCTGGGCCGCGGTCCTCTTCCTTTGATCGGGGATCTTCATTGCATCGACCCCTCCAGACTTCACTTACAGTTTGCAGAGGTAAGTGCAGATGTTCATATACAGAGCAGAACAATTCAGGGAACACTTTGCTTCAGATTGGGAACACTTCTGTTTCATTCACCTCTCAATGATTAAAATCCTATTCAGAATCTTTGCGTGTGCAGATGACATCTACTGTCAGTGGCGCCTGAGCCACAACTGATGTTTGTAAAAATGTTGTTTGATGAGATCAAGTTCAACTCCTTTGTTGTGATATTAATCATTTGGCCTCAGTTCCTCCTTGTATATTCATTGACAGTATCTTGGTTGGTTTAACATAAAGCTGATGATGACAATACACAATATGCTCCAGCTGTTGGAGGCACATCACATAGATATGGAGGAACCTTTTATTCCCTCTGAATTTTTTTGCTTCCAGTTTGCAAGAAAGTATGGGAACATCGCAAAGGCACGAACCATCTCATTTTCCAGCAAACATCAACATATACATCCAACTTCCAGCCAGTTTTTCTGTTGAAATGAATAGTGAGCTAGTCAATGTTCCTCCTCTTACATCGGTGTCATGCTCCAGCATGTATATCATGTGCTGTTAGCCATTGATGGATTGAGCCCCACCTGACGATGACCGGTTAATTAGAGAAGGTCCCAACAAGTGCATGTACATACCGCTGGTCCAGAGAGTGACACCAGCTTGTGGGCTCTACAGAAAGTCTTCAAAAGTGTTCTCATGCCTTCTGTGCCTTGATGTGGATTTATAACACATTTCGTTGGTTGATGAAGCGGCTGCCTGGAGCACATCAGAAAATATCAGCTAAGACACAAATGGTGATTAACTTTGTGGACATGAAGATTCAAGAGCACAAGAGGAATTTTGACCCCTCCTCAACAAGAGATTACATTGACTGCTTCCTTGCAGAGATGGGAGAGGTGAGGATCATTAAGTGTCTGTTAGGCCTTTTCCTGTATTCTTCAAAGAAAATACAACTGATAACAGGAACAGTTCAGAGAGCCCTCCATCACCGACAGGGACAATATGCCCTACACCAACGCTGTCATCCATGAAATCCAGAGAATGGCCAACATCATTCCTCTCAGTGTTGTCCACATGACCAGCAGGGACACCACACTCAGCAATTACACAATCCCAAAGGTACATAGAGCTGCATGAGATCAGCAAAGAAAGATATCGTCATAGGATGTGATGAAAAAGAAAGTTTTTCTCTCATTTTTAATAAGTTCAGGCACTTTAACGCCAGTTCCACCTCATTGTGTTCCACCATTGAAGTCATGGAAGTATGGACGTTATATTAATTCAACAGGTGGCAGCAAAGAAACCCTCTGCTTGCACCACCAATCAAGTTTTAAAAGAAAGACAGACCTCTACAAACTCATCTCTACATGAAACATTTAGAACCGTGGACTGGTGCATGTTGAACATTTAAAGTTGATGGTTGCTATTTCCTCAGGGTACCATAATCATGCCCACACTGGACTCAATTCTGCATGATGAATCCATGTGGGAGACTCCACATTCCTTCAACCCACAGCATTTTCTGGACCAAGATGGTAAATTCAGGAAAAGAGAGGCCTTCCTCCCATTTTCAGCAGGTGAGAGAACATGTAAAACCCCAAAACAGCATGGATGAAGGGGGTGCAGTTACTGATGGTTTCAATCAATGTATATGGAAAAATCAGGAGAGGTTAAATGTTCAAACTTACCAGGCCTCACGTGTATTTTTAACATACTCAGGAAAGCGTGTGTGTCTCGGGGAGCAGCTGGCCAGGATGGAGCTATTCCTCTTCTTTACCTCCCTCCTTCAGAGGTTTTCTTTCTGCATGGCTGACGGAGAGCAGCCCAGTCTGGAGTTCAAGTTAGGAGGCGCACACTGCCCCAAACCCTACCGCCTGCGTGCTATTCCGAGATGAACAGCTGATGTAAATTAACTGACTAATTTAAGAAGTAAAATCGGTTATTATCATCCATCAGTTCCATCTAAAAGAATGGTTAAAAACATACAAGTGATTCATAAGACAAAATTATAAATTACCGGTATTCTAAAATCATCAATATTTTTTGGTCAAAAATGGACAAAAATTAATTGACTTTTGTATTACAGTGGTGTTTTGAGAACTTGACAGAGGGAAAACTTCTACACCTTCAGAGAAGGCCTAAAAATTTTGGACAAAAAAAAAATAATCTTGAATAAATATCAATTGTTATGCTTTAAAAGGTCTAGCATTTTATTTACTAGAACATATGTACATAAAAATCATTCAGTTTAACGTTATATTCACATCAGCATTGGAATGCTTACTGTCCTGGAAACGTGTTATCCAATCTGAATCGTCCTTCTCCATCAAGGTCCAGTCATCTGGCTCATTCATTGGTTAGGACTTCATGAATCCACAGGAAGTCAAACCCATGTATTGTTGGTTGGAGAATGACAGGCAAAGTGACCAATCAGAGTTTTGTTTTAAGTGGGTAGGAATAAAAAGAAAATTATACGTCTTCACGAAGTCCTAACATCAGAATCTCAGTAGAACAGATGCGGGATAGTCAAATATTTAGAAATAATCGTGACATGACAGTGGTGTTAAGAGGTGGATTAAGTTGGGTAAGTGCCCACTGAAAGCCCTGGTACCAAATGCATGGCCCACCACTGGAACTTGACAGCAGATTAATCTATGTTCATTCGAAGAGAATACATTGGTCAGATAATTAATAGCCCTGTTTCTATATGGGATAGGTCTTTTTGAATACCTGAAAACATAATCGATGCTGGATCATCTGGATTGTTCCTGATGAGTAAGTGGTGAGCCGACTGTTTCAACCTGTTTATGGTCGCCAGCGTGGTAGTTCTGTGCAACCGCACCTATTGAAAACTTGAGTGAATGGGTGCACTTTAAACACCAACTTTTGAGCTGCCTCACTAATCTTCTGGAATGTATGTGTATATATGTGCACTTGAGGCCCACTACAGGTCGTCAGCTCCTACCAGGACCTTGTGGAAAAAGAAAGAACCAAACTCACAGTAAAACAAGCACATACACGAAATAAAAATACAAATATAACACTTTGGGTTTTGCTCCCATTTCTCAAGAGGTGAACTGAAAAATCTAAAAGTTTTTCTATGTCCAACAAAGGCACATTTCTCTCAATTATTGTTCAAGAATCTGTCTAACTCTGTGTTCATGGTGGGGCACATCAAGATAGTGGTTAGAATGTTGCATCCCAAATGTGCTCAATGGGTGACATGGCAAAACCTGGCATGTTTTCAGCTTCCAGGAATTGTATCCAGATCGTTGCAGCATGCTGAAGGGCAACGTGTGAAAGTTACATTTTCTTGGCCCATATAACACGTCGTAAACACTTGAACAAATACAAAAGTCACTTGTTCCTTTTCTGTTTTTTTAAATTGCCTCATGTACACACTGGACCTGTGTTCAAAGGCCACCATGTTTTTATGCCAAAGGTTATTCACATGAGATTATCCTCGAGCATGAATAGACCTGCAAACAGCTCGAGTGATCTTTGTTCAGTGGTGAAAGTAGAGCTGATGTTACAGTACAACTCAGGAGAGACACAATTATACGTGCAACATCCTCAGAAATAGGTTAAGAATGGAGACGATACTCGGCACACTCGGCTTGGAATGGATGGAAGGCAAGACCGTCCTCATATTTCTCTTAGTTTTTGTCTTGTTGGCTGATTACTTGAAGAACAGAGTGCCGTCAAACTTTCCGCCTGGGCCGCGGTCCCTTCCTTTGATCGGGGATCTTCATCGCATCGACCCCTCCAGACTTCACTTACAGTTTGCAGAGGTAAGTGCAGACGTTCATATACAGAGCAGAACAATTCAGGGAACACTTTGCTTCAGATTGGGAACACTTCTGTTTCATTCACCTCTCAATGATTAAAATCCTATTCAGAATCTTTGCATGTGCAGATGACATCTACTGTCAGTGGCGCCTGAGCCACAACTGATGTTTGTAAAAATGTTGGTTGATGAGATCAAGTTCAACTCCTTTGTTGTGATATTAATCATTTGGCCTCAGTTCCTCCTTGTATATTCATTGACAGTATCTTGGTTGGTTTAACATAAAGCTGATGATGACAATACACAATATGCTCCAGCTGTTGGAGGCACATCACAGAGATATGGATTAACCTTTTGTTCCCTCTCTGAATTTTTTTGCTTCCAGTTTGCAAGAAAGTATGGAAACATTTTCAGCCTTCGTATTTTTGGTGGGAGAGTCGTGATATTGAACGGCTACAAAACTGCGAGAGAGGCACTGGTGGAAAAAGGCGAGGATTATGTGGATCGTCCCTCAATTCCCATTTTTGAAATGTTTGAGAACAGAGGTGAGGTTTGGGTACTCAACTGACTACCAGAAAACTAGATGTTTTTCCTCATGATCCTGTTTTGTACCTTTCTTAAAGGTCTCGTGATATCTAATGGTAACCTCTGGAAACAGCAGAGGCGATTCGCTCTTCACACTCTCAGGAACTTTGGAATTGGGAAGAAGAGCTTAGAGCCATCCATCCAGCAGGAGTGCCAGTACCTCATTGACACATTTGCGCATCACAAAGGCATGAACCATCTCATTTTCCAGCAAACATTAACATATACATCCAACCTGCAGCCAGTTTTTCTGTTGGGTGGTCATGGGACAGGGGAAAACATCAATAAATAGCTTAATCATCCTCGGCAGGAAATCCACATCCAGAGTCAGTGGTTACCCACAGAAAATAAGCCAACATTTATTGTCCTGTAACCTTTGTACAGTCTAATGAGAGTTGATGATCGCACTGTCAGCAGGCAGACCTGTTGACTTTGTCCCAGTTCCAGTGATGGTGAGGTGTGATTAACACATTTCATTTGACTTCAGACAGTGAGGTGAAGTAAGCACAGATCGGGCTTAATCTAACTCTGCCTATCTTTCAAAGTGTGTTTGTTCAGTGTTCACACCCATGCACCACTGGAGCCACCTCAGCTACACTCCCCTGATCAGCCAGCTTGAATCACATTCATACCCTGACCTTGTATAAAGTACAATCACATGAAAGTGATCCAGTGGTGGATATTTGTTGATTGATTTTTTTTTCCTTCCTTTTTTATAGGCGAGCCTTTTAACGCCAAGACACTGATCCATAATGCCGTGTCCAACATCATCTGCTGCCTGGTGTTCGGAGAACGCTTTGAGTACACTGACAAGCAGTACCATGCTATTCTTAAGAGTTTTGACGACATCATACAGTTGCAAGGACATTTCATAGTGCAGGTGAGACCATTTTACTTGTCTTTTTCCAAACTAGTCTATTTCCAAATTACTATTAAACTGGAAATATGTGGAAGGTCAGGCTACAAATCAGCTAATACACTCATGAGCCTTCATAAGCCTGCTTGTTCAGGAGGGACCTCCTGTAAGAAGGCCCCACGAGGGCTACATGTCTGGGTATCTGTGTGGAGGATGCTCAGTTTTTAACTCCTTCCAATCAAGCATCATATTCTGGGCTCTACAGAAAGTCTTTAAAATTGTTCTCATGTGATCCTGGATTTGCCTCCATGCAGATTTATAACACATTTCCTTGGTTGATGAAGCGGCTGCCTGGAGCACATCAGACATTATTCGCAGAGATAAAAAAGGTGATTAACTTTGTGGACATGAAGGTTCAAGAGCACAAGAGGAATTTTGACCCCTCCTCAACAAGAGATTACATCGACTGCTTCCTCGCAGAGATGGGAGAGGTGAGGATCTTTAAGTGTCTGTTAGGCCTTTTCCTGTATTCTCCTAAGGAAGTACAACTGATGACGGGAATATTTGTGTTTGGCAGAAAGAGGATCAGGAGTCTGGTTTTGATATGAAAAATTTATCATTTTGCACAATGGATTTGTTTGGTGCCGGAACTGAAACTACCACAACGACCTTACATTGGGGACTGCTCTACATGATCTACTATCCTCAAATACAAGGTGTGCAGGGGCGTCCGCCTCACTAGTTGTTATTTGTAGCAGTAAACGTTACACCGTTCCCCTTCCTGTACCCTATGCAGAGAAAGTCTACGCTGAAATTAGTGCTGTCGTTGGTTCATCCAGAGAGCCCTCCATCACCGACAGGGACAATATGCCCTACACCAACGCTGTCATCCAAATGATAGTTACAAAGTAACAAATGATAAGAAATGCCAGTCATTGCACAACGTGTAATTAATGGTGCACAGACAACAGTTTTCAGTCTGTCTCAGCAAGTCACGAACATTAGGTTCTGTTGGTCCTTTGTTAAATACAGATGAGGCTGTTTAGCTTCAATGTTGAAGATGTTTCCCAAGAGAGGGAGAGCCGGCGGTCCGGGTGGAAAATTAGGCAGGTCCTTCTGGCTCAAGACATAGGCTATTATCAGAAGAATGATCAAAAGGGGAAGCAGAACTCTTGTTGGATGGAGCGACAAAAGCAGCTCACACAGCCACATTGTGAGGCAGAAGAATGGACTGGTCAGCATCACTGGTTCCACCATCGGTATCCAGTCAGAGAGGGGCTGGTCCTCTGCTGACAGACACGTGTGTGAACGAACAAATGCACCTTTATTTACGCCCAAATGCGACAGTGGAGACAAAAAGGTATTACGTATGTCGTAATTTGTTGAAATGCACTGTAAAGTTCTGATTCTCTTCGATTACTGTGAGTCTGAAAAAGAGTATTAAACTTTATCAAATATCACAATTAATTGGAGAGTTTTAAGAGGATAATACAGAGATAGAGAATATGATCACGTGTTTGTTATTCAATCAGTATTTCAGGCAGAAGCAAACAATTCTATACAGGTACTAATGTCAATTACAGATTCTGTTCATTTATTTATTTATTTTTACCGTTGCAACATTTCAGACTTCTCTTAAAACTGGCATCTCTTCAAATTCTGCTGGAATCTTCTGATGTAAGTATGAGTTTAGAGAAGGAGTTTGTGTAAGTGGTGATGAAGATTATGACCTTATGGGTCAGACAATGAGCCTCCTGTTGTTGTGGCGTCTCTGTCCTCAGCAGTCTTGAAGCAGAGCCCCCTAACTCGAACAGAAAAAGTTCTCATAATGCTGAAGCTGTGTTTTCAGAGAAGATGACTATATATATTTTTTAAAAATCAGTGTACAAGCCACTCAAAAGACTTTGCTTGTCATCACATTATAGCGATACAGTTTTCAATGAGGGAAAAACAAAATCACACAACAGCAAAGGTTGAAAGTCAAGAAGTGGTAGCTTTGGCTCAGGTCAACGTGGCTTGGCATTACTTCTGATCTCCTCCTGGAGGTATTGGGCCTCCTCACAGATTCTCTGTTCTAGGATATTTTTGCCTAAACTAAAGTTTCGCAGGGTGGTCAGGGCAAAGCGCTGCTGTCTCCTCCAAATTTCACCGTTGCTTTGGAATAGACCATCTGCACACAAACATGCCAAAGAAAATAGCTTTCTTTCTTTCCTGGGAACAAATATGAGGATTGAAGACAAAAGAGATATACAGACATGTCTGTCCTGCATACATCCTCAATGAAACTGGATCCTTTGGTCTATCAACAAAGTTCTCAGCTTGTGTCACAATGGCTTCCCTCACCATTTTGTAGCCAGATGCAAACACAATTTTCTCACAACCACAGTGGATACTGAACAAGTTCCCATGGACATCAGCCATCTTTGGGAAACAGAAGAGTAATCAGTGATGAAGCAGCACAAAAAAAAAAAAAAAAGCCACCAGGTTAAACCAGCAGAGCTCTGTCATTCCAAGGACACAAGCTGATGAGGCCTGGCCTTTGTCATAAAAATATAAAAAAATAGTCACATCAAATTGAGAAAATTATTTAGCTGAGGTATAAGATGTTATTGCCCGAGGTCAGTTTACATTGATGAAGTAATTGTGGGGATGTTTTTTGTCCACATTGAAGAAATTCCCCACAAAAGGAAGAGACAACGGCCCTTGCGGGAAATCTGGAGGATTCCTGTAGTGGAGATAGTCTGCTACAAGGAGTAAAACAAAGAAAAACAGGAACAGAGCCCTGGAGTCAAATTCCAGCAAGAAATAGAGAGGCCACATTGCTGCTGTGTTCCACAGACAACAGGAGGGATGGAGCTCTCAACACTTTGTCCATTGAGTCCCATGTGGTCTTATACCTTTATTTTGGGCCTGAGACAGTACGAAGGTGTCACAGCTGCAGGCAGCCCCGCCCTTGGATCCTCCCCGACGCTGCGCACCTGTGGCCAATCAGCCCAATCAGGTGGTCTATTTAGATCCTGACCAAACACTTCACCTCTTCCAGATTGTCCTCTGTGTTACACGTGACTCTCCATCATTTTCCTGCCTGTCTGGTTTCCACCCTGCCTGTCCCTGACCTGCCGTGTGCTTCTGTTCCAGGTAAACCTGACTGCCTTCTGTCCCTGTACAACCCTGTTAATAAAGCAGTGTCATACCAAACTCTGGTGTCGCTCGTGGGTTCTTGTCTGGGCCGTGACACTACAATCTGGCCAGTAATGAACCCAGCGCACAACCCTTCTCCACTGGAGCAGATTGAGGGGATCCTGCAGCAGCATGAGGAGGCTGTGGCGGCGGAGGCCTCGGGTCGGTGAACCCAAATGTCGCTGACTCAAATTATCCATGAAACCAGAAGAGACAGAAGTTAGTGAAGCTCCAGACCTGTCTTAAGGACATAAAGTCCTGGATGTCTTCAAATTTCCTCCTCAACCCAGGAAAAACTGAGGTCATGGTGTTTGGTCCTAAACCTCTCAGGGATAGGTTAGATCACATTATCACTCTGGATGGTATCTCCTTAGAATCTAGTCTGTCTGTAAGAAATCTAGGAGTAACTTTTGATCAGAATCTCTCATTTAACTCACATCAAATTGGTGTGTAGAAGTGCCTTTGTTCATCTGAGGAACATCAGAAAGATCAGGAAGATATTATTGCAGCATGATGCTGAAAAGTTAGTGCATGCTTTTGTTACTTCCAGGCTGGACTATTATTATTCTTTACTATCAGGGTGCCCAAACAACTCTTTAAGAAGTCTTCAGCTGATCCAAAACGCTGCAGCCAGAGTTCTGACAGGTATTGACCAAAGAGATCACATAACCCCTGTACTGGCGTCTCTTCATTGGCTGCCCATTAAATTTAGAATCATTTTTAAAACCCTCCTCTTGACCTACAAGGTCCTCAGAGGCCTAGCTCCATCCTACCTGGAGGAGCTAGTGATACCTTATCAGCCCAATAGACCGCACTGCTCTCAGAACGCTGGTCTACTTGTGGTTCCCAGAGTCTTTGGGAGTAGATTGAGGGGCCGAGCATTTAGCTAGCAGGCCCGCCTGCTATGGAACCAGCTCCCTGTCCTGGTACGGGAGGCTGACTCCATCGCTACTTTTAAGACCAGACTTAAAACCTACCTCTTTGAAAAAGCTTATTATTAATTCTGTAGTTCAGTTACTATCATAGACAGACTAATGATCATACTTAGGGGGTCGACTAATCGTTAGGCTGCCGGGGTCCAGAAACATGATCACCTGACAGGCCTCTGTCACCATACTGGTGACGGTTTCCTCTCCTCTCCTCTCCTTTCCTCCTCCTCATTAAGCAGACTAGTGATGCAGATTCCTGTGTAGTTTTTCTGCCCCCCCCCCCCTCGATTTATTTATTGACAGGTATCGCCGCCTTCGGAGCTGCATGACAACATCTGGCCCGCTGACCTGTTGTATATTGTATTTTTGTGTGTGTTTCTGTGTTCTGTGCCTCTCCTCTCCTCTCGTCTCCCCCGTCTTCCTCTCCTCTCCTCTCTCTCTACCCATCTGTCCATCAGCAGGAAGGTCCCCCTACATGAGCCTGGTCCTGCTCAAGGTTTCTTCTTGTTAAAGGGGAGTTTTTCCTTGCCACTGTTGCTTGTCTGGGGTTAGGTCCTGGGATCCTGAAAAGGCCTTGAAACAATTTTGATTGTATGAGACGCTATAGAAATAAAGATTGATTGATTGAAACACTTTCTTCATTGCTGAAAGAAACCAGGGGGAGCGGCTTCTCCTCAAGGTAAGCTGCTGGTTGCTGCATGTGGTCCATGTTTGAAGGCAGTGACAACCCAAACTTGTTTTTTCTGTCACGCTGGCCCCAGGAGCAGACTGCACGGACATTAAAGCTCGCTCACCCCGAGCACCCAGCGGTGTCACAGCTGCAGGCAGCCCCGCCCTTGGATCCACCTCGGTGCTGTTGTCATGACAACACGCTTTGTGTTCTGTCGTTTTAAAATAAACTTGTGTTCTTCACCCGCTACCCTGCGTCTGTGTTTGGGTCCACCATTCTGAGTCCACACCTGACCCGTGACACTTCAGGCCATTTTGAGTAGTAGTCTCTCAGTGTGATTGCAATTGTAAATTGCACTTTCAAAGGGTCCCACTATATCCATGCCCAATTACTTCCAGGGGCCCTCAGGCAGGGGCACCAGAGAGAAGCAAGTTCAGAACAGGAGGAGGAAGCATCCTCAAACTCACTGGCAGTTACAGCAACGGGGCATGTCGATAGCAAAGCAACCACTTCAGGATCAGAGTCTGTGGAAAGAGGAGAAGCAGCAGGCAGAGGCAGGCGGTGGAGGCAGTCGCTTGTATGATTTAGTAAAGCAGCCCGATACACAATGTCCTAAGTGAAACAGAGAAGGCACGCAGACTGTCTCGCAATGCTCATCCCAGCTCTATCAGTCCCTTTTGTGGAAAGAAGCGCTGTGAGAGCCTGATGATCAGTGCACAGTGTGAACCTCTGGCCCCACAGGTAAGTTCTCCATTTCTCTACTGCCCAGACACATGCAAGTGCCTCTTTCTCAACAGTTGAGTATTTCCTCTCAGTCGGTGTCAGTGTTCTTGATGCAAATGCCACTGTACATCCTGTCTGATCTGGATGCAGTTGTTCTTTAAGTCGCTGAAGAACAGTTTTCAGACCTGCATCATGTTCCTCTACTGTGTGTCCATAGCATATGATATCATCCAGGTCGTACTGCACGTTAGGCACAGCATGCAGCACTGTAGCCATCAGTCTTTGAAACACTGCTGGTGCTGAGGCCACATGGAACTCTGCAAAACCAGAACAGTCCCTCATGTGTGATGAAAGCAGTTAAATCCCGACTCATGATGCAGCTGAACTTGGTGATATGGACATTCCAGGTCATTGGTTGAAAACACAGTAGCACCTGAGAGTGTGGAGAGCAATTCCTCCATGGGAGGCAGAGGGTAACTGTCCACGATGGCTGCTTTGTTAGGCTCTCTGAAGTCCCCACACATACGAATACCTCCCGTTTTCTTCTGTGTGACTACTATTGGTGAGACCCACAGAGAGGCTTCGATGCGTTCTATCACACCAGCAGAAAGAAGCCGATTGAGTTCCTCTGACACAGCAGCTCGCACTGAGAAGGGAAGTTGCCTTAGTTTTGATGCACAGGAACAGCTGTTGGTGCACTTTAACTTTATGCATGTACCCTTTGGCGCATCCTAAGGTCGCAGGAGATGTCGCCTGTGTGGTGAGAGAAGCTACTGCAGCTGTAGGGGGCAAAGGAGGAAGTGAAGCAGTTGGTGAGTGCACTGTGTTGTCCTCAATGCGCAGGTGAAGAGCAGATATTAAATCCGTCCCATAAGTGCAGTTCCTGAGTCCACCACATAGAAATCCGCCACACCTTTAGTGCCATTCATGTGTACAGTTGCTCTCATGCATCCCAGCACCTTGACAGGAGTCTTTGAATATGTCACCAGCTGGACAGATGATTGGTGATAATTGGTCTGAAATTCTCCTCGTAGATGCATCGAGACAAAACAGACACAGCTGCACTAGTATCCACAGTCAGTTTCAATGATTGAATTGTCTTAGCCATTTGAATGTCCACTCTGCACTGTATTTGGTCGGGGTGTCTGTTCCCTCAACAAGCAGCAGTGTGTATTCAGGCATGTTCACCTCCTTCACTGCCTGAGTCATCCTCCATCACGAAAAAAAATATATGCAGGTTTGACACGTCGTCAATTTGTTATGTGGGCGGTTGTCAAGAATTAACAGCTGGTGACTTATTCAAAGACTCCTATCAAGGTGTTGGGATGCATGAGAGCATGCATGGGTGCCACATGGCAGCATACCGAACAACCAACAACTCCAAAGCAGTTACTTCCACTTTTCCACTTGTCTCCTTACCTCCTTCTGTCTCACAGCGCCTCCTAGTGGCCTAACTACAAGCAGGAATAACATTATGAACACAACACCTTGGTGGTCACTCTCAGTCTGTTCAGAGGGACGAGGTTCCCCATCTTCTGGATCTCATGGATGATGGCATCCATGTAGGGCAGGCTGGGCCTGGCAGCTCCGTCTGATGGTTCGGTCGATCTCGGCCTGGACTTTCTCTTCGAGGCTAAAGGTCGGTTCCACCCTCGTTTTGGAATGAACAGTGTTTTTCCACACTCACCCTTGACATGGGGGTTCCTGATGAGGTAGATGAGGCCCCACTGCAGGGTCTTGGAGGTGGTTTCACATGGAATGTAACTTCATTGGTCTTACCTTTGTTAAATACAGATGAGGCTGTTTAGCTTCCATGTTGAGGATGTTTCCCAAAAGAGGGAGAGCCGGCGGTCTGGGTGGAAAATTAGGCAGGTCTTTCTGGCTCAAGATATAGGCTATTATCAGAAGAACGATCAAAAGGGGAAGCAGAACTCCTGTTGGATGGAGCGACAAAAGCAGCTCACACAGCCACATCAGAAGAATGGTCAGCATCACTGGTTCCACCATCGGTATCCAGTCAGAGAGGGGCTGGTCCTCTGCTGACAGACACGTGTGTGAATGAACAAATGCACCTTTATTTACACCCAAATGTAACAGTGGAGACAAAAAGGTATTACATATGTTGTAATTTGTTGAAATGCACTGTAAAGTTCTGATTCTCTTCTATTACTGTGAGTCCGAAAAAGAGTATTAAACTTTATCAAATATCACAATTAATAGGATAATTTTAAGGGGATAATATAGAGATAAAGAATATGATCACAAGTTTTTTTTTTTATTCAATCAGTATTTCAGGCAGAAGCAAACAATTATATCCAGGTACTAATGTCAATTACAGATTTTGTTCTTTGTTTTTTTCATTTATTTATTCATTAATTTTTACAGTTGCAACATTTCAGACTTCTCTTAAAACTGGCATCTCTTCAAATTCTGCTGGAATCTCCTGATGTAAGTATGAGTTTAGAGGAGGAGTTTGTGGAAGTGGTGATGAAGATTATGACCTTATGGGTCAGACAATGAGCCTCCTGTTGTTGTGGCGTCTCTGTCCTCAGCAGTCTTGAAGCAGAGCCCCCTAACTCGAACAGAAAAGGTTCTCATAAGGCTGAAGCTGTGTTTTCAGAGGAGATGACCATATATATTTTTAAAAATCAGTTTACTAGCCACTCAAAAGACTTTACCTGTCATCACATTATAGCTCAGGTTGACGTGGCTTGGCGTGAACCCTGTAGGGGTGTGGAACACGTATACCTCCAGTGATCCCCTCCGTACTCAGTTCTGCACCGTCCGGAGTAGAGAAGTTGAACTTCTGCAACAAACTGACCAAAAACAGGAATAATTCCATCTTGGCGAGGCTTTCCCCAGGACACACACGTTTCCCTGGGGAAAATGTTGGAAATTTAACAACAAAACAAAACAGGAAAGCCCAGGTGAGATCAATTTAGGACTGAGTTGTTTTACCAGCAGAGAAAGGCAAGAAAGCTTCTCTCTTCACAAACTTCTCTTCACAAACTTGCCCTCAGCATCCAGGAAGTGTCCTGGGTTGAATATGTCAGGAGTCTCCCATTCATTCTTATCAAACAGCACAGAGTTAAGGAGGGGAAAAATAGTTGTACCCTAAAACAGAAAATAGACTTCAGCCCCCAACGTTTCAGGATCTCGTCCTGTCAAGAGCATCCATGTTCCAAACCTTTGGTATGAAGTAACCACCCAGGGTGGTGTCCTTGGCAGCCTCTCTGGCTCCATTGAGAGGAACGATGTTCCCCATCCTCTGGACCTCATGGATGACAGCATCGGTGTAGGGCAGGTTGGGTCTGTCTGCCATGGTGGGCTGGCGGTTCTGTCCAATCACGTGGTCAATCTCAGCGTGGACTTTTTCTCGGAAAACAACATAGGAATGTGACAATTTATTTGATCATCACATTGTACGTATTGCTAGTATGGAGAGTAGAAACATGTATCCTCGTACCCACCCTGGATGTCAGGGTTGTTGACGAGGTAAACCAGAGCCCAAAGCAGTGTCGTGGAGGTCGTCTCTGTTCCAGCAAGGAACATATCCAGAGAGCACAGAGCCAGGTTGGTCTCAGTGAAGCCCTGTTTAGTGTCTTTGTTCTGTTCAGGAATACAGAGAGGAACCAGACCAGAATGTCAGGTCTATGGTCCACAGGTGTGACAGAGTCTTACAGTTTACAGTTGCTCACATACGTTCTCCATCTCAATGATGAAGGCATCAATGTAGTCTCTGGGATTGTTGTGGTCCAAGTCCTTCTTGTGGTTCTGTACCTCCTCAGTAAGGAATTTTTTCAAAGTGTCAAAATTGTTGAAGATTTTATTGTGAGGACCTGGCAGGTGCTTCATCACTGTATGAAATGCCGCATACAGCTGAAACAGGCAACCAAAGGAAACTTACATCTCAGTTATACTTCCGCTATCATGCTATTTCTCTAATGATTAACTTAATTCTTAAGATAATTAGATAAGTGGATTGACTAATGGACATCAGCATGACAGACTTACGACAGACCAAAACGAACCCTCCAGCTGAAGAACTTCAGAAAGGTACTTTAGCAACATCTGGAATTTGTGATCACTGTACTCAAACCTTTTCCCCATCACCAACTGGCAGATAATGTTGGACACAGCGTTGGTGAAGAGGCCTTCTGGGTTGAAGGGTTGACCTGGAGCAGTGAGGACCACGGGTTAGACACTTGGATAGTAATATCATTAACACAAGACAAGAAAATTAGTGCAAAAGCACACAATAAAACTTGGGTGTCATCTGCGTAATGATGAAAGTTGATATATTTAAGATTACAATGGAAAGGAGGTGACTGGTAAAAGAAGGTGGCTCAGAAGGGAGCTCTGAGGCACCTCTGAAGTGACAGGGGGACTTTTTAGAGATCATAGGTTCACTGTGGTTTTGTGTTACCTCTGTGATTCCTGATCTCCTCCTGGAGCTGTCGGGCCTCCTCACAGATACTCTGTTCTAGCATATTTTTGCCTAAGCCAAAGTTTCGCAGTGTGGTCATGGCAAAGCGCCTCTGTCTCTTCCAAATTTCACCGCTGCTTTGGAATAGACCATCTGCACACAAACATGCCAAAGTAAATTGCTTTTTTCTTTCCTGGGAACCAATATGAGGATTGAAGGCAAAAGAGATATACAGACATGTCTGTCCTGCATACATTCTCAATGCCATTGGATCCTTTGGTCTGTCAACAAAGTTATCAGCTTGTGTCACAATGGCTTCCTTCACCATCATGTAGCCAGATGCACAAACGATTCTTTTACCACCGAAGCGAAAGCTGAAAACATTCCCATAGACATCAGCCAGCTGTGGAGGACAGAAGAAGACACAATGATGAAACAAACATACTGCCAAGTCGAAAGTTGCAAAGCCTCCAACATTTGGAGGAAACCCGAGAAGTTCACATACATGGACGGAGAGGATAAAATTGATTTATAACTTCTAGGAGGATTTCTTCAGCACCTGTTTTAAGTCAGTCAATTAGTTCTGCTTTATATTATTTGCATGTATGTATCTGTTCTTTTTCCTATATCTGCCTTCTCCCTCTCCTCCTTTATCTGACTGGCCATTAACAGGAGGGTCCCTTCATCACTTGGTCCTGCTCAAGGTACAAGGTAAGATACCAAAATACTGTGCTTTATTATATGGACACAAGCTAGTCCAGAGGTGAAAGGGACATATTATGGAAAACTCACTTTTTTAGTGGTTTTGTCAATATATTTGTGCATTCAGTGTGCCTCCCTACTCAAATTAAATATCAATTTCAACAACTCATTTAACATTCATTAAACTGTTGTAATCTGTAAATGTGCCTCAAAATGGGCACTTCCACCCTACTTTTACCTGACAGTTGTGGGTGATTTGACTAATCCTGGCCTCGGGCTGGGTATCTCTTCCCATACAACTACAGCTACCTGAGCTACGTGTGCATGTATCTGCTTACACAAGCCCGTTCTCACATCTTCTCCTCCAGCAGAAGAAAGAGGTGGATCAAGTAGTGCCTGTGGGTGGTACAAAGAGGTATGTGGGCAGAGCTCACTGTAGCTCATTAACTTTTAGAGGGAAAGGCAGCCAAACCGGGCATTCTAAGGATGGCTGTGAAACTGTTGTGTTTAGAATCCGACTTTTCTTACTCCTTCGGTTTTTAGACCAAAGCACATGACCAAGATTTTATTTAGACATTAAGGAACCACGTTAACTTGCAAAAAAGAAGGATAATATGTCACTTTTAACCAAGGGATATGTTCATTAAATTTAGTTCAAGTGTTGTCTGGCAAATATCTGCTGTAAACAGTTTTTCCTGCATGCAGAGAAATTCAGAATTGTTGTTTGACGATGATAAATTTCACCATAAAATGCTGTGAAATATACCTCTGGAGGGGATCTCTCCAAGATCTGTTCTTGGCTATAACCTGCCCGATAATAATTATCTTCCACTTTTCCCACCATATTTCACATAAACACATTTACTAAGCTATTATAACAATAATTGTCTTCCACTTTTCCCACCATATTTCAAATAAACACATTTGCTAAGCTGTGTTCATTTAGTCAAAGCTGATAAACCAGTGTTTTTCATGTTGAAACATGGGGTCTTCTGCCTTATTTAGGTGATCGGTTTATACAGGAAGAGTGTAGAAATATATATAGTTACATTGAAGTTATCATAACAACTTTTTTATGTAGTTTGTTTATCCATATCATAGTTTATCCACTGAATCAGACTTTAAAATAAGGGCAACATTCTTTTCATTTAATTAAGACAGTCACATGATGTGAAATCAAAGGCAGAAGACGATCAAACCTCTTCACGAAACATTACCTTGAGGAAATATCTGTGGAGGTGTTTGTTCTCCATACTGAAGAGGTTCCCCACAAGGGGAAGTTGAAACGGTCCTGGAGGAAAATTGGGAGGTTTCCTGTTCTTCAGGTAGTCAGTGAACAAAATTAAGACAAAGAGAAATATGAGCAGACTTGTTAAGTCAAAACTGAAGACACTGTAAAGCCACATGGTCAGACAGGTATGACACCAGCAGATGGAATTAAAGCTTTTTGAAGCAGTTGCAGAGTTTTTCCCTTCTGTTTTGACCTTTGTTGTCATTTATGTCCCTTCACACATGCTGTGCTTTTGTGTACAAAGGTGCTGCGGCAGGGCCTGTTATGTAAGCTTCCAACTATGACCTAGTTGCTTTTGTGTACTGGAAACAAAAGCTTCAGCTGTGCTGCTGCATGTTTCTTGTGAATTAAAACTGGGCATGTGGTTGATTGGACTCCTCTCTGTTGTGGTCAGCTCTGCTTCTATCACTTCATTTATTAGTATGAACCTCTTTTCAAGTATGAACTTGTTATCCAAGTATTAACAGTGACATCACGTCACTGTGTTCTGAAAAATGCTTCTTCGTGATCAGCCAGTGTTGTGTCCTTAGTAAACTTTTGAACTTTATGTCTTTACCTGGATAGTGAACTGCCCTAACATTGTTTTTTCTTTTTTTATCTCATTTTAGTCTGTCTGCCTTGTGGTCTTACCCAACATGACTTTCCTCTCTTTCTTGGCCACTCCAAAAGGAGTGTCCCAGTTGTATAATAATTGTGTGTAGGATAATACTCTTTCATCATATATTTTAATGAGTTAAACTGGAGGGATAGTGAATTTACAGAAACATAAATGCAAATAAAGTTGATAAACTGAAGATACAGAACAAGAACTAAATGTAGAGTTTGGCTGATTAATGTGACCTACATAAAGCTATCATGTAAAAATAAATGTCTTTATAAATTCAAAAATCATTGCAGGGTTGAGCTTTTCACTCATACTTGTTTCTAACTCTAAAATCAGTATGGCCTGGCGTGGATCTCAAAGGGATGTGGGACACGTGTGACTCCGGTGATTCCCTCTGAACTCAGTTCTGCACCGTTGGGAGCAGAGAAGGAGAACTTCTGGAACAGACTGACCAAAAACAGAAACATCTCCATCCTGGCGAGGCCCTCCCCAAGACACACACGTTTTCCTGGAGAGACAAAAGACATTTGTAATTAGGAGAATGAAAGTAAAAAAAAAGGAACATCCAGATGAAATCAATTTGGGATTAAGTTGTTTTACCAGCAGAGAAAGGGATGAGTGCTTCTTTCTTCACAAACTTGCTCTCAGCATCCAGGAAGTGTCCTGGGTTGAATTTGTCAGGAGTCTCCCATTCGTTCTTATCAAACAGCACAGAGGTCAGGATGGGCATAAAGGATGTGCCCTAAAGCAGGAAAAAGCCTTCAGCCCCCAACACTTCAGGATATAGTTGTCAAGAGCACCTAAAGATCAGTGTTCCAAACCTTTGGTATGAAGTAACCACCCAGGGTGGTGTCCTTGGTAGTCATTCTGGCTCCATTGAGAGGAACAATGTTCCCCATCCTCTGGACCTCATGGATGACAGCATCGGTGTAGGGCAGGTTGGGTCTGTCCGCCATAGTGGGCTGGCGGTTCTGTCCGATCATGTGGTCGATCTCAGAATGGACTTTTTCTTTTAAAGAAATGTTGCAGCAGCTTCATCAGAAGGTTAAAATTATTTTTTGAGGACTCTATGTTCTACACTTAGAATAAGTAATAAACATAGAGCACTTGGGGCTGTAGACACCAGAAACAATATCTGGGATCTCTGTCAAGATGACTGCTTTGCTTAAGTACAAACAGCTAAGATACTGAACAGGACCCTTGAGCTCCCAGTTTAATCCAACAACACATCGTCATATATAAGCCTCTTTTTTCAAGACATCTGACTGGTTAGGCAAGAAAGATCACAGACAGCCACAGAAGCTACTAGCACAGCTATATATTCTCAGTGATTTTGATCGACGTTTACAACAAAGTGTATCCTAGTACCCACCCTGAATGTCAGGGTTGTTGACGAGGTAAACCAGAGCCCAAAGCAATATCGTGGAGGTCGTCTCTGTTCCAGCAAGGAACAAATCCAGAGAGCACAGAGCCAGGTTGGTCTCAGTGAAGCCCTGTTTAGTGTCTTTGTTCTGTTCAGGAATACAGAGAGGAACCAGACCAGAATGTCAGGTCTATGGTCCACAGGTGTGACAGAGTCTTACAGTTGTGTACAGTTGCTCACATACTTTCTCCATCTCAATGATGAAGGCATCAATGTAGTCTCTGGGATTGTTGTGGTCCAAGTCCTTCTTGTGGTTCTGTACCTCCTCAGTAAGGAATTCTTTCAAAGTGTCATAATTGTTGAAGATTTTATTGTGCGGACCTGGCAGGTGCTTCATGACTGCAGGAAATGCCTCATACAGCTGAAACAGGCAACCAAAGGAAACTTACATCTCAGTTATACCACCATCACACTATTTCTCTAATAATTATTTAATTCTTCAGATAATTAGATAAGTGGATTGACTAATGGACTTCAGCATGACAGACTTACCTGGCCCCAAAAGGATCCCTGCAGCTGAAAAATTTCAGAGAGATATTTTAGCAACATCTGGAATTTGTGATCACTGTACTCAAACCGTTTCCCCATCACCAACTGGCAGATAATGTTGGACACAGCATTGGTGAAGAGGCCTGCTGGGTTGAAGGGTTGACCTGGAGCAGTGAGGACCAAGGGTTAGACACTTGGCTAGAGGGCTGATGCATCAGATCATCGGTTTGTGGTGGTTTTTTGTCACCTTTATGATTTTTGATCTCCTCCTGGAGGTGTTGGGCCTCCTCACAGATTCTCTGTTCTAGGATATTTTTGCCCAAACCAAAGTTTCGTAGGGTGGTCAGGGCAAAGCGCCGCTGTCTCTTCCATTCTTCACCGTTGCTTTGGAATAGACCATCTGCAAATTGAAGAAGCAGCTAAATTCAGTTCAATAACTGTGTCTATGTGAGACTATCGATCCAAATACTGAGAAGTTTGCACACCTCTTTGTCCCATGTAAATTCGATCACCAAATGCATTGATTGGTCTGTCAACAAAGTTCTCAGCTTGTGTCACAATGGCCTCCTTCACCATTTTGTAGCCAGAAGCAAACACAATTTTTTCACTACCACGGCGGATACTGAACAAGTTCCCATGGATATCAGCCAGCTGTGGGAAACAAAAGAGTAATCAGCGATGAAACGGCAAAAAAAAAAAAACAGGAGAAACGAATAGGAGAGCTGTCCTCAACAACATCGAGGCTGCTGGAAAAGCCACCAGGTTAAACCAGGAGAGCTCTGTCGTTCAAAGGACACAAGCTGATGAGGCCTGGCCTTTGTCATAAAAATATTAAAAATCACATCAAATTGAGAAAATTCTTTAGGGGAGGAACAAGATGTTAAATGCCTGAGGTTAGTTTACCTTCATGAAGTAATTGTGGGGATGTTTTTTGTCCACATTGAAGAAATTCCCCACAAAAGGAAGAGACAACGGCCCTGGTGGGAAATCTGGAGGATTCCTGTAGTGGAGATAGTCTGCTACAAGGAGTAAAACAAAGAAAAACAGGAACAGAGCCCTGGAGTCAAATTCCAGCAAGAAATGGAGAGGCCACATTGCTGCTGTGTTCCACAGACAACAGGAGGGATGGAGCTCTCAACACTTTGTCCATTGAGTCCCACGTGGTTTTATACCTTTGGTTTGGCCCCGTCCGACAGTGCAAAGGTGCCTATTAAAAAAACATTGTTGCGCAACCATCATCATGCCCATCTTTGCGGGAACCTGAAAGAATTAAAGGAAGAGTATGTAAGCATGTTAATATTGTGGAAAATAGTAACATGAGTTTCCGTCATGCTCCTTCTAAAAGCTGAAAAAGCCACTTCCTAGAGATGGTTGTGCAGGTTCAACAGAGTTCATGTGCGACCTTTTGGATGGCTTACCTTTATTCCACTGCTGTTTGCCCACAGATACAAACGATAAGAAATGTCAGTCATTGCACAATGTGTAATTAATGGCGTATAGACAATAGTTTTTAGTCTGTCTCAGCAAGTCACAAACATTAGGTTCTGTTGGTCTGTCGTATGTCTTGTCCCATGTTTATAGAATATAGACACGGAATATACTTGAAAAAGACATGGGTGGTGTCCTTTGTGGTCACTCTTAGTCCGTTCAGAGAGACGATGTTCCCCATCTTCTGGATCTCATAGATGACGGCATCCATGTAGGACAGGCTGAGCCTGGCGGGTCCGTCCGATGGTTTGGTCGATCTCGGCCTGGACTTTCTCGTCGAGGCTAAAGGTCGGTTCCACCCTCATTTTGGAATGAACCGTGTTTTTCCACACTCACCCTGGACATGGGGGATCCTGATGAGGTAGATGAGGCCCCACTGCAGGGTCTTGGAGGTGGTTTCATATGGAATGTAACTTCATTGGTCTTACCTTCGTTAAATACAGATGAGGCTGTTTAGCTTCCATGTTGAGGATGTTTCCCAAAAGAGGGAGAGCCAGCGGTCCGGGTGGAAAATTAGGCGGGTCCTTCTGGCTCAAGATATAGGCTATTATCAGAAGAACGATCAAAAGGGGAAGCAGAACTCCTGTTGGATGGAGCGACACAACCAGCTCACACAGCCACATTGTGAGGCAGAAGAATGGACTGGTCAGCATCACTGGTTCCACCATCAGTATCCAGTCAGAGAGGGGCTGGTCCTCTGCTGACAGACACGTGTGTGAATGAACAAATGCACCTTTATTTACACCCAAATGTGACAGTGGAGACAAAAAATAATAATGATACATATATCGTAATTTGTTTTATTGCACTGTAAAGTTCTGATTCTCTTCTATTACTGTGAGTCGAAAAAGAGTATTAAACTTTATCAAATATCACAATTAATCGGATAATTTTATGGATAATACAGAGATAAAGAATATGATCACATATTTGTTATTCAATCAATATTTCAGGCAGAAGCAAACAAATCCATACAGGTACTAATGTCAATTACATATTTTGTTCTTCTTTGTTTCATTTATTTATTTATTTTTACAGTTGCAACATTTCAGACTTCTCTTAAAACTGGCATCTCTTCAAATTCTGCTGGAATCTCCTGATGTAAGTATGAGTTTAGAGGAGGAATTTGTGGAAGTGGTGATGAAGATTATGACCTTGTGGGTCAGACAATGAGCCTCCTGTTGTTGTGGCGTCTCTGTCCTCAGCAGTCTTGAAGCAGAGCCCCCTATCTCGAACAGAAAAGGTTCTCATGAAACTGAAGCTGTGTTTTCAGGTCAACGTGGCTTGGCATGAACTCTGTAGGGGTGTGGAACCCGTGTAGTTCCGGTGATCCCCTCCGTACTCAGTTCTGCACCGTCCGGAGTAGAGAAGTTGAACTTCTGTAACAAACTGACCAAAAACAGGAATAATTCCATCCTGGCGAGGCCTTCCCCAAGACACACACGTTTCCCTGGGGAAAATGTTGGAAATTTAAAAACAAAACAAAACAGGAAAGCCCAGGTGAGATCGATTTAGGACTGAGCTGTTTTACCAGCAGAGAAAGGCAAGAAAGCTTCTCTCTTCACAAATTTGCCCTCAGCATCCAGGAAGTGTCCTGGGTTGAATATGTCAGGAGTCTCCCATTCATTCTTATCAAACAGCACAGAGGTCAGGATGGGCATAATAGTTGTACCCTAAAACAGAAAATAGACTTCAGCCCCCAACGTTTCAGGATCTCATCCTGTTAAGAGCATCCATGTTCCAAACCTTTGGTATGAAGTAACCACCCAGGGTGGTGTCCTTGGCAGCCACTCTGGCTCCATTGAGAGGAACAATGTTCCCCATCCTCTGGACCTCATGGATGACAGCATCGGTGTAGGGCAGGTTGGGTCTGTCCGCCATGGTGGGCTGGCGGTACTGTCCAATCACGTGGTCGATCTCAGCGTGGACTTTTTCTAGGAAAACAACATAGGAATGTGATAATTTATTTGATCATCACATTGTAGCTATTGCTAGTATGGAGAGTAGAAACATGTATCCTAGTACCCACCCTGGATGTCAGGGTTGTTGACGAGGTAAACCAGAGCCCAAAGCAGTGTCGTGGAGGTCGTCTCTGTTCCAGCGATGAACAAATCCAGAGAGCACAGAGCCAGGTTGGTCTCAGTGAAGCCCTGTTTAGTGTCTTTGTTCTGTTCAGGAATACAGAGAGGAACCAGACCAGAATGTCAGGTCTATGGTCCACAGGTGTGACAGAGTCTTACAGTTTACAGTTGCTCACATACGTTCTCCATCTCAATGATGAAGGCATCAATGTAGTCTCTGGGATTGTTGTGGTCCAAGTCCTTCTTGTGGTTCTGTACCTCCTCAGTAAGGAATTCTTTCAAAGTGTCAAAATTGTTGAAGATTTTATTGTGAGGACCTGGCAGGTGCTTCATGACTGCAGGAAATGCCGCATACAGCTGAAACAGGCAACCAAAGGAAACTTACATCTCAGTTATACTTCCACCATCACACTATTTCCCTCATGACTACTTAATTCTTAAGATAATTAGATAAGTGGATTGACTAATGGACCTCAGCGTGACAAACTTACCAAACCCCAAAATGAACCCTCCAGGTGAAGAACTTCAGAAAGGTACTTTAGCAACATCTGGAATTTGTGATCACTGTACTCAAACCTTTTCCCCATCACCAACTGGCAGATAATGTTGGACACAGCGTTGGTGAAGAGGCCTGCTGGGTTGAAGGGTTGACCTGGAGCAGTGAGGACCAAGGGTTAGACACTTGGATAATAATATTATTAACACTGGATAAGAAAATGAGTGCAAAAACACACAATAAAAACATTGAGAAATAAACAATAAATAAAGATTAATTTTATTAATTTCAGATTTTAGATTTGAAGGGAGAGAGTGAGGTGTTGTTTCTGAGCTCCAATAAGCCCCAGAGTTGAGGAGGGCCATTCCTGATGGCGGAGAGATGGGTGGAGGGGATACTCCTGTAGATGGAAGGAGAACTGAAGGTGCGAGGGAGAGCAGCAACATGAAGCCTCCATCAGATATCAAGGGGTGAGGATGTGGATGGCCTTGAATGTTAGAAGAACCTTGGATCTAGTCTGGAACTTCATGGGGAGCCATTAGGGCCGTTACAAAATGGGAATGATGTGGTGGGTGAATACTGGTTATGTGGAGATAGTTGGGTGTCATCTATGTAATGATGAAAGTTGATATATTTAATATTACAATGAAAAGGAGGTGACTGGTAAAAGAAGGTAGCTCTGAGGCACCTCTGAATTGACAGGGGACTTTGTTAGAGGACTGTGGTTTAGTGTTACCTCTCTGACACTTGATCTCCTCCTGGAGGTGTTGGACCTCCTCACAGATACTCTGTTCTAGGATATTTTTGCCCAAACCAAAGTTTCGCAGTGTGGTCATGGCAAAGCGCCGCTGTCTTTTCCAAATTTCACCATTGCTTTGGAATAGACCATCTGCACACAAACATGCCAACGTAAATCGCTTTTTTTTTCCTGGGAACCAATATGAGGATTGAAGACAAAAGAGATATACAGACATGTCTGTCCTGCATACATCCTCAATGCAATTGGATCCTTTGGCCTGTCAGCAAAGTTTTCAGCTTGTGTCACAATGGCCTCCTTCACCATTTTGTAGCCAGAAGCAAACACAATTTTTTTCACTACCACGGCGGATACTGAACAAGTTCCCATGGACATCAGCCAGCTGTGGGAAACAAAAGAGTAATCAGTGATGAAACTGATAAATAAAATAGGAGGAAGGAAAAGGAGAGCTGTCCTCAACAACATCGAGGCTGCTGGAAAAGCCACCAGGTTAGACCAGGAGACATCTGTCACAAGCTGATGATACCTGGCCTTTGTTATAAAAATTTTAAAAAATAATAAAAATAGTCACGTCAAATTGAGAAAATTCTTTAGGGGAGGAACAAGATGTTATTGCCCGAGGTCAGTTTACCTTCATGAAGTAATTGTGGGGATGTTTTTGTCCACATTGAAGAAATTCCCCACAAAAGGAAGAGACAACGGCCCTGGTGGGAAATTGGGAGGATTCCTGCAGTGGAGATAGTCTGCTACAAGGAGTAAAACAAAGAAAAACAGGAACAGAGCCCTGGAGTCAAATTCCAGCAAGAAAAGGAGAGGCCACATTGCTGCTGTGTTCCACAGACAACAGGAGGGATGGAGCTCTCAACACTTTGTCCATTGAGTCCCACGTGGTTTTATATCTTTGTTTTGGCCCCATC
This sequence comes from Lagocephalus sceleratus, assembly GCA_911728415.1. Lineage (NCBI taxonomy): Eukaryota > Metazoa > Chordata > Actinopteri > Tetraodontiformes > Tetraodontidae > Lagocephalus > Lagocephalus sceleratus. The sequence continues at coordinate 59,880 of CAJVRN010000022.1, forward strand.
TGACAGTGCAAAGGTGCCTATTAAAAAAACATTGTTGCACAACCATCATCATGTCCATACTTGATGAACCTGACAGAAAGAAAAGGAGAAATTGTTTTAATATTATGGAAAATGGGAACATGAGTTTAGTTCATGTTCCTTCTAAGAGCTGAAAAAGCCACTTCCTAGAGATGGTTGTGCAGGTTTAACAGAGTTCACATGCGACCTTTTGGATGGCTTACCTTTATTCCACTGTTGTTTGCCCACAGTTACAAATGATAAGAAATGTCAGTCGTTGCACAACGTGTAATTAATGTCATGTACAGTTTTCAATCTGTCTCAGCAAGTCACAAACATTAGGACTTGTTGGTCTGTTGTATTCTGTTGTATCCATTGTCAGCTTTTCTGTAGCATTTCTCAGCGTTTCTTTTTCAAACAAGGCTCTGAGTTTTCATGTGACTCTTACTAGAACTGTTCATGGCTTCCTTTGATGAATTGGCAGAACTCTGCTGTGAAGAAGTTCTAAATGTAAGCCTTTGTGCAGCTAAACTAAGAAATTGGTCCCCTTTTTTAAATGAAAGACCACAACTGACAACTTTTGTTGTGTTCTTGTTTGATTGAGTGTGTCCAAGCAGTTTAATTCCCTCATTTCAGTTACTGAGGTGGTGGTCCTGTTTTCTTGGCTGGTGGTCTCCCTCCTCCTCTTCCTTCTCCTCCTCCTCCTCCATGTGTGCTTGTCACCAGTTTTCCAGGGGATTTATTATTAATGATTTACTTTAGAACCCCTTTACCATTGATAGATCCCCTTTTCTTGCTCCCCAACCTCTGAAGTAACGTTATTGTCATTTTTAAAAAAATAAATTTTGTTTAAGTGAGAACCACATCAGCTGATCAGTGGGGGGGACTGGGGTGACTAATTTCTAATTATTTACCTGGGTGTGATTCCCAGTCATTTGGCAACATTTGCGAGAGTGATACCCACCTTCATTCCCAAAACTTGCTACGCATATTTTGCCGTTTCTCTGGAATAGATCATTTACAATGAAGAAACACCTGTGGCCTCCTTCACCATTAACTAGATACAAATGAGACTTTTTCATTGCCAATGTGTACAATTAACTAATTCCCATCAGCAGCCGGTTGTCAAACAAACAAAAATATGACAACTGCTTAAAAACTCCACTAGGTGGCACAGGAGGGATGTCTGATCATTCAGCACTTATTCCTTTTTTGAGTCCAATATGGTTTTATACTTTTGTTTTGGCCCAGTCCGACAGTGCAAAGGGCCTATTAAAAAACATTGTTGCATAACCATCATCATGTCCATCTTTGATTGTGATGCCTGTCTTTCAACAGAGAAATTAAAAACTGTCGTTCTAATTATTTGTCCTTGTGAGACTGAGGCAGCCATTATTGAAAGGGTTGAGTAAAGTCATTATGATAACTTCTACTGTGGGGAAATTGTTTAGAAAGAAAAGAAGAAAATGTGGAAAATGGATACGTGGCTTCAAGTAGAAAAAAATAAAAGCTGAAGGTCATTCTTTCATGTTTACTTGTAAATCTGCTGAGTGCTTCAATTATACAACAACAACAACAACTGTGATTTTATAGACATCAGGGGTCTGTATTTCAGTCAGACAGCGAGGCGGGAAACCTAACGCGGGGTGGCTATAATTTTGAACGTCTCAGGAGAGTGGGTGAAACCTAGGACGCCCTCCATGCTGGGCATTTTTCCAGGAACAGGAGAGAGTTTAAACCGCTGCAGGACGGAGGTCAAGAAAAGGAACAACTCCATTTTGGCCAACTGCTCCCCGATGCACACACGCCTGCCTGCAGGAAACCAACAATGTTTGGATCTCTGACGTCACATCCTGCTGTGTGATCACAATTTTTATAGTTAGAAGGAAAGACAGAAATGAAGCAAACCTGCTGAAAATGGCAAGAAGGCGTCTCTTTTGCGGAATCGACCCTCTGAGTCCAAGAAGTGGCCGGGGTTGAAGACATCTGGAGTCTCCCACTCAGTCTTGTCGAACAGCACCGATGAGAGCAAGGTGGTAATAGATGATCCCTGTAGGGGATAGCACAATTTTATAGAAACACACCTGTGTATATCAGATCTCAGGATGAGACAATTGGCAAGTTGTTCACCTTGGGTATGAAGTATCCTCCCAGTGTTGTGTCTTTTGAAGCCATTTTGGGGAATCCTGCTGGAACAAGGTTTCCAAACCTCTGGATCTCGTGAATGACGGCTTCAGTGTAGGGCATGTTGGGTCTGTCGGTCATGGTGGGCTGACGGAACTGTCCGATCACTCTGTCGATCTCCTCCTGGACTTTATCTGAGGGGTGAGGTCACACAGTCACATCCAGACTAACCACATGTTCACAGAAACCTGCTAGTGATATGGCACCAACCCTGCACACTCGGGTGGTTCAAAAGGAGCACAAAACCCCAACGTAAGGTGGTGGCAGCCGTTTCCGTTCCAGCCTCAATCAGGTCCAGGATGCAGACCTGGAGGGTCTCAACATTGAAGCCAGCCTGTGGATCCTCCTTCATCTGTGACACACCGAGAACATTTACTGTCTGCAAAAAAGGCAGCTCCACTCCTGTGTTCTCTGTATCCATGTTACCTTCTCCAAATTGTTATTAATGACTTCATATCAGTCACATTATCACATTATGCAACACGTGGTGCTCCCCACTGGTCGAAAGTCAAACACTAATGGCCATCATTAATCATTTGGGCCCCAGAGATTACACCTCACCAGATACTTCTATGTAGTGTTAAAGGTGGCTGCCTACATTCCACATTTGACACCATCAATCTTCTCACTTTAATGTTTTAATGTGAATTCCACACATTTAGGCATGTGGCCATCTCACCTTTTCCATCTCCAGCAGGTACGTATCAATGTAGTCGCGGGGGTCTTGGGGGTTCCAGTCCTCCATGTGCTTGTCTACCTCCTTTCTCAGGAAATCTGTGATCTTACTGTAGTTGTTGAGGACGGTCTGATGAGGTCCTGGCAGGTATTTCATCAGGGAGGGGAAGCTGTCATACAGCTGTCAGCGAGACAGTGGCTCTGGTTAGTAACTGTCCCTAGGAACTGTCACACCATCATCCATAATAAATTACGGATTACCTGAGTCCGGGCAGAGCCAGCAAGTATAACAGCTTCATTGTCTAACTCCAGAATCCTGCGGAAGGATTCGTCAGTGTATTCAAGCGATGCCCAAAGACCACAGAGCTGATAATGTTCCCCACTGCATTGTTTATGATGTACTGGGGGTCAAATGGCTTTCCTTTTGAGAGAGAGATAAACATCCATTTAATCTGAAATTATTTTGTTCATTTTGACAGTCGCAGTGTCCACCACCTACTCACCTTGTTCTTCTTTGAAAGCGTCACACATATAGTTGCTTTCCACCTGAATGTAGTTTTCCAGGGACTTCTTGCCCTCTCCAAAGTACCGCAGGTGTAAGTGGGCAAATTTCCTTTGCTTTTTCCACATATAGCCATTGCTCATTGCTATGCCTGTGTGAATATTCAAACACGGTATTTAAAAGGAGGAAGTGCCCCAAGTAGTGTGACATCCGGGTGTCAGAGGCAAACAAAAAATGCTCTGTTAAACTCACCAATTCCCTTGAAGGTAACATGGAAGAGGGGGATGATAGGCCGCTCATCAAAGCAATCCAGCTGGTTGACAAGAGCTTCTTTGACCATCTTGTATCCTGTGATGTAGACCATCCGTTTGTTGCCGCGCCTCAGACTGAATACTGGACCATACTTTTGAGACAACTGCACAGTGAACTTGGATTAGTGTAACAGCCTGTTTTCACCCAGCAGTTCTACATTGTTTTCATCTCTTAAATGTTCCCTGCTTCTTCCCCTCTCTCTTTGTTCCCTGCAGATGTCACCTCACCTTCTCGATTGTTTTGAAGTCAACTCCGGTGAGTATGTTTCCCACGAACGGCATTGCCCAGGGACCAGGAGGAAAGCTGCGAGGTGTCCAGTTTCTGATCACATCAATTAAAAGTAACAACAAAAAAATCAGCAAAACCCAACTATTAAAGTCCATATATGCAAAGATCTTCTGTAAAATCATGATAAAGACTTCTGCTCCTCTGCACAATCACAGTTGAAGGAAACAAGAGGGAGGCTAGATACGAGTGAGAGGTGGAACTGGGGATGTTGCATAACACTGAAGCAGGATCTCGGAAGCGATGAGTCCAGAGTCTGAACTCTCTGACCAATGCATTGGTATGTACATACATACGTGCATACATACGTGCATGTGAGGCCCACTGCTGTTATTTTACCCATCCCCCACCTCAGGACTCGACAGTTAACTCACTTAGAGTGAAAGAAAGAAATCAAAAGAATTTTCTTTCTTCCTTGAAAAAAAATCTTATATTTGTATTTTTAAAATGTATGAATTCATCACTGAAGATTCCCACACAAAAGTTGATTCACAAAAGTCCATGTTTGCCTAAATTTAAAGTTAAACTTTCCATTTAAAGTCATAAAGGCTTAAACAAATACAAACGCTCACAACGCATGTTGTGGTTGGTGTTCAAAGGACACAGATCACTGTTCACTGGACACAGAGTTCTGATGCTGAAGGTTATTCACACAAGATTGTCTTCAAACATGAATAGACCTGGGTTTAGCTGGAATTATCTTTGTTCTGTGGCGAAAGTAGAGCTGATGTTACAGACGGACACAATTATACGTGCAACATCATCAGAAATAGGTTAAGAATGGAGACGATATTCGGCACACTCGGCTTGGACTGGATGGACGGCAAGACCGTCCTCGTATTTCTCTTAGTTTTCATCTTGTTGGCTGATTACTTGAAGAACAGAGTGCCGTCAAACTTTCCACCTGGGCCGCGGTCCTCTTCCTTTGATCGGGGATCTTCATTGCATCGACCCCTCCAGACTTCACTTACAGTTTGCAGAGGTAAGTGCAGATGTTCATATACAGAGCAGAACAATTCAGGGAACACTTTGCTTCAGATTGGGAACACTTCTGTTTCATTCACCTCTCAATGATTAAAATCCTATTCAGAATCTTTGCGTGTGCAGATGACATCTACTGTCAGTGGCGCCTGAGCCACAACTGATGTTTGTAAAAATGTTGTTTGATGAGATCAAGTTCAACTCCTTTGTTGTGATATTAATCATTTGGCCTCAGTTCCTCCTTGTATATTCATTGACAGTATCTTGGTTGGTTTAACATAAAGCTGATGATGACAATACACAATATGCTCCAGCTGTTGGAGGCACATCACATAGATATGGAGGAACCTTTTATTCCCTCTGAATTTTTTTGCTTCCAGTTTGCAAGAAAGTATGGGAACATCGCAAAGGCACGAACCATCTCATTTTCCAGCAAACATCAACATATACATCCAACTTCCAGCCAGTTTTTCTGTTGAAATGAATAGTGAGCTAGTCAATGTTCCTCCTCTTACATCGGTGTCATGCTCCAGCATGTATATCATGTGCTGTTAGCCATTGATGGATTGAGCCCCACCTGACGATGACCGGTTAATTAGAGAAGGTCCCAACAAGTGCATGTACATACCGCTGGTCCAGAGAGTGACACCAGCTTGTGGGCTCTACAGAAAGTCTTCAAAAGTGTTCTCATGCCTTCTGTGCCTTGATGTGGATTTATAACACATTTCGTTGGTTGATGAAGCGGCTGCCTGGAGCACATCAGAAAATATCAGCTAAGACACAAATGGTGATTAACTTTGTGGACATGAAGATTCAAGAGCACAAGAGGAATTTTGACCCCTCCTCAACAAGAGATTACATTGACTGCTTCCTTGCAGAGATGGGAGAGGTGAGGATCATTAAGTGTCTGTTAGGCCTTTTCCTGTATTCTTCAAAGAAAATACAACTGATAACAGGAACAGTTCAGAGAGCCCTCCATCACCGACAGGGACAATATGCCCTACACCAACGCTGTCATCCATGAAATCCAGAGAATGGCCAACATCATTCCTCTCAGTGTTGTCCACATGACCAGCAGGGACACCACACTCAGCAATTACACAATCCCAAAGGTACATAGAGCTGCATGAGATCAGCAAAGAAAGATATCGTCATAGGATGTGATGAAAAAGAAAGTTTTTCTCTCATTTTTAATAAGTTCAGGCACTTTAACGCCAGTTCCACCTCATTGTGTTCCACCATTGAAGTCATGGAAGTATGGACGTTATATTAATTCAACAGGTGGCAGCAAAGAAACCCTCTGCTTGCACCACCAATCAAGTTTTAAAAGAAAGACAGACCTCTACAAACTCATCTCTACATGAAACATTTAGAACCGTGGACTGGTGCATGTTGAACATTTAAAGTTGATGGTTGCTATTTCCTCAGGGTACCATAATCATGCCCACACTGGACTCAATTCTGCATGATGAATCCATGTGGGAGACTCCACATTCCTTCAACCCACAGCATTTTCTGGACCAAGATGGTAAATTCAGGAAAAGAGAGGCCTTCCTCCCATTTTCAGCAGGTGAGAGAACATGTAAAACCCCAAAACAGCATGGATGAAGGGGGTGCAGTTACTGATGGTTTCAATCAATGTATATGGAAAAATCAGGAGAGGTTAAATGTTCAAACTTACCAGGCCTCACGTGTATTTTTAACATACTCAGGAAAGCGTGTGTGTCTCGGGGAGCAGCTGGCCAGGATGGAGCTATTCCTCTTCTTTACCTCCCTCCTTCAGAGGTTTTCTTTCTGCATGGCTGACGGAGAGCAGCCCAGTCTGGAGTTCAAGTTAGGAGGCGCACACTGCCCCAAACCCTACCGCCTGCGTGCTATTCCGAGATGAACAGCTGATGTAAATTAACTGACTAATTTAAGAAGTAAAATCGGTTATTATCATCCATCAGTTCCATCTAAAAGAATGGTTAAAAACATACAAGTGATTCATAAGACAAAATTATAAATTACCGGTATTCTAAAATCATCAATATTTTTTGGTCAAAAATGGACAAAAATTAATTGACTTTTGTATTACAGTGGTGTTTTGAGAACTTGACAGAGGGAAAACTTCTACACCTTCAGAGAAGGCCTAAAAATTTTGGACAAAAAAAATAATCTTGAATAAATATCAATTGTTATGCTTTAAAAGGTCTAGCATTTTATTTACTAGAACATATGTACATAAAAATCATTCAGTTTAACGTTATATTCACATCAGCATTGGAATGCTTACTGTCCTGGAAACGTGTTATCCAATCTGAATCGTCCTTCTCCATCAAGGTCCAGTCATCTGGCTCATTCATTGGTTAGGACTTCATGAATCCACAGGAAGTCAAACCCATGTATTGTTGGTTGGAGAATGACAGGCAAAGTGACCAATCAGAGTTTTGTTTTAAGTGGGTAGGAATAAAAAGAAAATTATACGTCTTCACGAAGTCCTAACATCAGAATCTCAGTAGAACAGATGCGGGATAGTCAAATATTTAGAAATAATCGTGACATGACAGTGGTGTTAAGAGGTGGATTAAGTTGGGTAAGTGCCCACTGAAAGCCCTGGTACCAAATGCATGGCCCACCACTGGAACTTGACAGCAGATTAATCTATGTTCATTCGAAGAGAATACATTGGTCAGATAATTAATAGCCCTGTTTCTATATGGGATAGGTCTTTTTGAATACCTGAAAACATAATCGATGCTGGATCATCTGGATTGTTCCTGATGAGTAAGTGGTGAGCCGACTGTTTCAACCTGTTTATGGTCGCCAGCGTGGTAGTTCTGTGCAACCGCACCTATTGAAAACTTGAGTGAATGGGTGCACTTTAAACACCAACTTTTGAGCTGCCTCACTAATCTTCTGGAATGTATGTGTATATATGTGCACTTGAGGCCCACTACAGGTCGTCAGCTCCTACCAGGACCTTGTGGAAAAAGAAAGAACCAAACTCACAGTAAAACAAGCACATACACGAAATAAAAATACAAATATAACACTTTGGGTTTTGCTCCCATTTCTCAAGAGGTGAACTGAAAAATCTAAAAGTTTTTCTATGTCCAACAAAGGCACATTTCTCTCAATTATTGTTCAAGAATCTGTCTAACTCTGTGTTCATGGTGGGGCACATCAAGATAGTGGTTAGAATGTTGCATCCCAAATGTGCTCAATGGGTGACATGGCAAAACCTGGCATGTTTTCAGCTTCCAGGAATTGTATCCAGATCGTTGCAGCATGCTGAAGGGCAACGTGTGAAAGTTACATTTTCTTGGCCCATATAACACGTCGTAAACACTTGAACAAATACAAAAGTCACTTGTTCCTTTTCTGTTTTTTTTAAATTGCCTCATGTACACACTGGACCTGTGTTCAAAGGCCACCATGTTTTTATGCCAAAGGTTATTCACATGAGATTATCCTCGAGCATGAATAGACCTGCAAACAGCTCGACTGATCTTTGTTCAGTGGTGAAAGTAGAGCTGATGTTACAGTACAACTCAGGAGAGACACAATTATACGTGCAACATCCTCAGAAATAGGTTAAGAATGGAGACGATACTCGGCACACTCGGCTTGGAATGGATGGAAGGCAAGACCGTCCTCATATTTCTCTTAGTTTTTGTCTTGTTGGCTGATTACTTGAAGAACAGAGTGCCGTCAAACTTTCCGCCTGGGCCGCGGTCCCTTCCTTTGATCGGGGATCTTCATCGCATCGACCCCTCCAGACTTCACTTACAGTTTGCAGAGGTAAGTGCAGACGTTCATATACAGAGCAGAACAATTCAGGGAACACTTTGCTTCAGATTGGGAACACTTCTGTTTCATTCACCTCTCAATGATTAAAATCCTATTCAGAATCTTTGCATGTGCAGATGACATCTACTGTCAGTGGCGCCTGAGCCACAACTGATGTTTGTAAAAATGTTGGTTGATGAGATCAAGTTCAACTCCTTTGTTGTGATATTAATCATTTGGCCTCAGTTCCTCCTTGTATATTCATTGACAGTATCTTGGTTGGTTTAACATAAAGCTGATGATGACAATACACAATATGCTCCAGCTGTTGGAGGCACATCACAGAGATATGGATTAACCTTTTGTTCCCTCTCTGAATTTTTTTGCTTCCAGTTTGCAAGAAAGTATGGAAACATTTTCAGCCTTCGTATTTTTGGTGGGAGAGTCGTGATATTGAACGGCTACAAAACTGCGAGAGAGGCACTGGTGGAAAAAGGCGAGGATTATGTGGATCGTCCCTCAATTCCCATTTTTGAAATGTTTGAGAACAGAGGTGAGGTTTGGGTACTCAACTGACTACCAGAAAACTAGATGTTTTTCCTCATGATCCTGTTTTGTACCTTTCTTAAAGGTCTCGTGATATCTAATGGTAACCTCTGGAAACAGCAGAGGCGATTCGCTCTTCACACTCTCAGGAACTTTGGAATTGGGAAGAAGAGCTTAGAGCCATCCATCCAGCAGGAGTGCCAGTACCTCATTGACACATTTGCGCATCACAAAGGCATGAACCATCTCATTTTCCAGCAAACATTAACATATACATCCAACCTGCAGCCAGTTTTTCTGTTGGGTGGTCATGGGACAGGGGAAAACATCAATAAATAGCTTAATCATCCTCGGCAGGAAATCCACATCCAGAGTCAGTGGTTACCCACAGAAAATAAGCCAACATTTATTGTCCTGTAACCTTTGTACAGTCTAATGAGAGTTGATGATCGCACTGTCAGCAGGCAGACCTGTTGACTTTGTCCCAGTTCCAGTGATGGTGAGGTGTGATTAACACATTTCATTTGACTTCAGACAGTGAGGTGAAGTAAGCACAGATCGGGCTTAATCTAACTCTGCCTATCTTTCAAAGTGTGTTTGTTCAGTGTTCACACCCATGCACCACTGGAGCCACCTCAGCTACACTCCCTGATCAGCCAGCTTGAATCACATTCATACCCTGACCTTGTATAAAGTACAATCACATGAAAGTGATCCAGTGGTGGATATTTGTTGATTGATTTTTTTTCCTTCCTTTTTTATAGGCGAGCCTTTTAACGCCAAGACACTGATCCATAATGCCGTGTCCAACATCATCTGCTGCCTGGTGTTCGGAGAACGCTTTGAGTACACTGACAAGCAGTACCATGCTATTCTTAAGAGTTTTGACGACATCATACAGTTGCAAGGACATTTCATAGTGCAGGTGAGACCATTTTACTTGTCTTTTTCCAAACTAGTCTATTTCCAAATTACTATTAAACTGGAAATATGTGGAAGGTCAGGCTACAAATCAGCTAATACACTCATGAGCCTTCATAAGCCTGCTTGTTCAGGAGGGACCTCCTGTAAGAAGGCCCCACGAGGGCTACATGTCTGGGTATCTGTGTGGAGGATGCTCAGTTTTTAACTCCTTCCAATCAAGCATCATATTCTGGGCTCTACAGAAAGTCTTTAAAATTGTTCTCATGTGATCCTGGATTTGCCTCCATGCAGATTTATAACACATTTCCTTGGTTGATGAAGCGGCTGCCTGGAGCACATCAGACATTATTCGCAGAGATAAAAAAGGTGATTAACTTTGTGGACATGAAGGTTCAAGAGCACAAGAGGAATTTTGACCCCTCCTCAACAAGAGATTACATCGACTGCTTCCTCGCAGAGATGGGAGAGGTGAGGATCTTTAAGTGTCTGTTAGGCCTTTTCCTGTATTCTCCTAAGGAAGTACAACTGATGACGGGAATATTTGTGTTTGGCAGAAAGAGGATCAGGAGTCTGGTTTTGATATGAAAAATTTATCATTTTGCACAATGGATTTGTTTGGTGCCGGAACTGAAACTACCACAACGACCTTACATTGGGGACTGCTCTACATGATCTACTATCCTCAAATACAAGGTGTGCAGGGGCGTCCGCCTCACTAGTTGTTATTTGTAGCAGTAAACGTTACACCGTTCCCCTTCCTGTACCCTATGCAGAGAAAGTCTACGCTGAAATTAGTGCTGTCGTTGGTTCATCCAGAGAGCCCTCCATCACCGACAGGGACAATATGCCCTACACCAACGCTGTCATCCAAATGATAGTTACAAAGTAACAAATGATAAGAAATGCCAGTCATTGCACAACGTGTAATTAATGGTGCACAGACAACAGTTTTCAGTCTGTCTCAGCAAGTCACGAACATTAGGTTCTGTTGGTCCTTTGTTAAATACAGATGAGGCTGTTTAGCTTCAATGTTGAAGATGTTTCCCAAGAGAGGGAGAGCCGGCGGTCCGGGTGGAAAATTAGGCAGGTCCTTCTGGCTCAAGACATAGGCTATTATCAGAAGAATGATCAAAAGGGGAAGCAGAACTCTTGTTGGATGGAGCGACAAAAGCAGCTCACACAGCCACATTGTGAGGCAGAAGAATGGACTGGTCAGCATCACTGGTTCCACCATCGGTATCCAGTCAGAGAGGGGCTGGTCCTCTGCTGACAGACACGTGTGTGAACGAACAAATGCACCTTTATTTACGCCCAAATGCGACAGTGGAGACAAAAAGGTATTACGTATGTCGTAATTTGTTGAAATGCACTGTAAAGTTCTGATTCTCTTCGATTACTGTGAGTCTGAAAAAGAGTATTAAACTTTATCAAATATCACAATTAATTGGAGAGTTTTAAGAGGATAATACAGAGATAGAGAATATGATCACGTGTTTGTTATTCAATCAGTATTTCAGGCAGAAGCAAACAATTCTATACAGGTACTAATGTCAATTACAGATTCTGTTCATTTATTTATTTATTTTTACCGTTGCAACATTTCAGACTTCTCTTAAAACTGGCATCTCTTCAAATTCTGCTGGAATCTTCTGATGTAAGTATGAGTTTAGAGAAGGAGTTTGTGTAAGTGGTGATGAAGATTATGACCTTATGGGTCAGACAATGAGCCTCCTGTTGTTGTGGCGTCTCTGTCCTCAGCAGTCTTGAAGCAGAGCCCCCTAACTCGAACAGAAAAAGTTCTCATAATGCTGAAGCTGTGTTTTCAGAGAAGATGACTATATATATTTTTTAAAAATCAGTGTACAAGCCACTCAAAAGACTTTGCTTGTCATCACATTATAGCGATACAGTTTTCAATGAGGGAAAAACAAAATCACACAACAGCAAAGGTTGAAAGTCAAGAAGTGGTAGCTTTGGCTCAGGTCAACGTGGCTTGGCATTACTTCTGATCTCCTCCTGGAGGTATTGGGCCTCCTCACAGATTCTCTGTTCTAGGATATTTTTGCCTAAACTAAAGTTTCGCAGGGTGGTCAGGGCAAAGCGCTGCTGTCTCCTCCAAATTTCACCGTTGCTTTGGAATAGACCATCTGCACACAAACATGCCAAAGAAAATAGCTTTCTTTCTTTCCTGGGAACAAATATGAGGATTGAAGACAAAAGAGATATACAGACATGTCTGTCCTGCATACATCCTCAATGAAACTGGATCCTTTGGTCTATCAACAAAGTTCTCAGCTTGTGTCACAATGGCTTCCCTCACCATTTTGTAGCCAGATGCAAACACAATTTTCTCACAACCACAGTGGATACTGAACAAGTTCCCATGGACATCAGCCATCTTTGGGAAACAGAAGAGTAATCAGTGATGAAGCAGCACAAAAAAAAAAAAAAAGCCACCAGGTTAAACCAGCAGAGCTCTGTCATTCCAAGGACACAAGCTGATGAGGCCTGGCCTTTGTCATAAAAATATAAAAAAATAGTCACATCAAATTGAGAAAATTATTTAGCTGAGGTATAAGATGTTATTGCCCGAGGTCAGTTTACATTGATGAAGTAATTGTGGGGATGTTTTTTGTCCACATTGAAGAAATTCCCCACAAAAGGAAGAGACAACGGCCCTTGCGGGAAATCTGGAGGATTCCTGTAGTGGAGATAGTCTGCTACAAGGAGTAAAACAAAGAAAAACAGGAACAGAGCCCTGGAGTCAAATTCCAGCAAGAAATAGAGAGGCCACATTGCTGCTGTGTTCCACAGACAACAGGAGGGATGGAGCTCTCAACACTTTGTCCATTGAGTCCCATGTGGTCTTATACCTTTATTTTGGGCCTGAGACAGTACGAAGGTGTCACAGCTGCAGGCAGCCCCGCCCTTGGATCCTCCCCGACGCTGCGCACCTGTGGCCAATCAGCCCAATCAGGTGGTCTATTTAGATCCTGACCAAACACTTCACCTCTTCCAGATTGTCCTCTGTGTTACACGTGACTCTCCATCATTTTCCTGCCTGTCTGGTTTCCACCCTGCCTGTCCCTGACCTGCCGTGTGCTTCTGTTCCAGGTAAACCTGACTGCCTTCTGTCCCTGTACAACCCTGTTAATAAAGCAGTGTCATACCAAACTCTGGTGTCGCTCGTGGGTTCTTGTCTGGGCCGTGACACTACAATCTGGCCAGTAATGAACCCAGCGCACAACCCTTCTCCACTGGAGCAGATTGAGGGGATCCTGCAGCAGCATGAGGAGGCTGTGGCGGCGGAGGCCTCGGGTCGGTGAACCCAAATGTCGCTGACTCAAATTATCCATGAAACCAGAAGAGACAGAAGTTAGTGAAGCTCCAGACCTGTCTTAAGGACATAAAGTCCTGGATGTCTTCAAATTTCCTCCTCAACCCAGGAAAAACTGAGGTCATGGTGTTTGGTCCTAAACCTCTCAGGGATAGGTTAGATCACATTATCACTCTGGATGGTATCTCCTTAGAATCTAGTCTGTCTGTAAGAAATCTAGGAGTAACTTTTGATCAGAATCTCTCATTTAACTCACATCAAATTGGTGTGTAGAAGTGCCTTTGTTCATCTGAGGAACATCAGAAAGATCAGGAAGATATTATTGCAGCATGATGCTGAAAAGTTAGTGCATGCTTTTGTTACTTCCAGGCTGGACTATTATTATTCTTTACTATCAGGGTGCCCAAACAACTCTTTAAGAAGTCTTCAGCTGATCCAAAACGCTGCAGCCAGAGTTCTGACAGGTATTGACCAAAGAGATCACATAACCCCTGTACTGGCGTCTCTTCATTGGCTGCCCATTAAATTTAGAATCATTTTTAAAACCCTCCTCTTGACCTACAAGGTCCTCAGAGGCCTAGCTCCATCCTACCTGGAGGAGCTAGTGATACCTTATCAGCCCAATAGACCGCACTGCTCTCAGAACGCTGGTCTACTTGTGGTTCCCAGAGTCTTTGGGAGTAGATTGAGGGGCCGAGCATTTAGCTAGCAGGCCCGCCTGCTATGGAACCAGCTCCCTGTCCTGGTACGGGAGGCTGACTCCATCGCTACTTTTAAGACCAGACTTAAAACCTACCTCTTTGAAAAAGCTTATTATTAATTCTGTAGTTCAGTTACTATCATAGACAGACTAATGATCATACTTAGGGGGTCGACTAATCGTTAGGTTAAGATACTAGTTATGCTGCTATAGGCCAAGGCTGCCGGGGTCCAGAAACATGATCACCTGACAGGCCTCTGTCACCATACTGGTGACGGTTTCCTCTCCTCTCCTCTCCTTTCCTCCTCCTCATTAAGCAGACTAGTTATGCAGATTCCTGTGTAGTTTTTCTGCCCCCCCCTCGATTTATTTATTTACAGGTATCGCCACCTTCGGAGCTGCATGACAACATCTGGCCCGCTGACCTGTTGTATATTGTATTTTTGTGTGTGTTTCTGTGTTCTGTGCCTCTCCTCTCCTCTCGTCTCCCCCGTCTTCCTCTCCTCTCCCTCTCTCTCTACCCATCTGTCCATCAGCAGGAAGGTCCCCCTACATGAGCCTGGTCCTGCTCAAGGTTTCTTCTTGTTAAAGGGGAGTTTTTCCTTGCCACTGTTGCTTGTCTGGGGTTAGGTCCTGGGATCCTGAAAAGGCCTTGAAACAATTTTGATTGTATGAGACGCTATAGAAATAAAGATTGATTGATTGAAACACTTTCTTCATTGCTGAAAGAAACCAGGGGGAGCGGCTTCTCCTCAAGGTAAGCTGCTGGTTGCTGCATGTGGTCCATGTTTGAAGGCAGTGACAACCCAAACTTGTTTTTTCTGTCACGCTGGCCCCAGGAGCAGACTGCACGGACATTAAAGCTCGCTCACCCCGAGCACCCAGCGGTGTCACAGCTGCAGGCAGCCCCGCCCTTGGATCCACCTCGGTGCTGTTGTCATGACAACACGCTTTGTGTTCTGTCGTTTTAAAATAAACTTGTGTTCTTCACCCGCTACCCTGCGTCTGTGTTTGGGTCCACCATTCTGAGTCCACACCTGACCCGTGACACTTCAGGCCATTTTGAGTAGTAGTCTCTCAGTGTGATTGCAATTGTAAATTGCACTTTCAAAGGGTCCCACTATATCCATGCCCAATTACTTCCAGGGGCCCTCAGGCAGGGGCACCAGAGAGAAGCAAGTTCAGAACAGGAGGAGGAAGCATCCTCAAACTCACTGGCAGTTACAGCAACGGGGCATGTCGATAGCAAAGCAACCACTTCAGGATCAGAGTCTGTGGAAAGAGGAGAAGCAGCAGGCAGAGGCAGGCGGTGGAGGCAGTCGCTTGTATGATTTAGTAAAGCAGCCCGATACACAATGTCCTAAGTGAAACAGAGAAGGCACGCAGACTGTCTCGCAATGCTCATCCCAGCTCTATCAGTCCCTTTTGTGGAAAGAAGCGCTGTGAGAGCCTGATGATCAGTGCACAGTGTGAACCTCTGGCCCCACAGGTAAGTTCTCCATTTCTCTACTGCCCAGACACATGCAAGTGCCTCTTTCTCAACAGTTGAGTATTTCCTCTCGGTCGGTGTCAGTGTTCTTGATGCAAATGCCACTGTACATCCTGTCTGATCTGGATGCAGTTGTTCTTTAAGTCGCTGAAGAACAGTTTTCAGACCTGCATCATGTTCCTCTACTGTGTGTCCATAGCATATGATATCATCCAGGTCGTACTGCACGTTAGGCACAGCATGCAGCACTGTAGCCATCAGTCTTTGAAACACTGCTGGTGCTGAGGCCACATGGAACTCTGCAAAACCAGAACAGTCCCTCATGTGTGATGAAAGCAGTTAAATCCCGACTCATGATGCAGCTGAACTTGGTGATATGGACATTCCAGGTCATTGGTTGAAAACACAGTAGCACCTGAGAGTGTGGAGAGCAATTCCTCCATGGGAGGCAGAGGGTAACTGTCCACACACATACGAATACCTCCCGTTTTCTTCTGTGTGACTACTATTGGTGAGACCCACAGAGAGGCTTCGATGCGTTCTATCACACCAGCAGAAAGAAGCCGATTGAGTTCCTCTGACACAGCAGCTCGCACTGAGAAGGGAAGTTGCCTTAGTTTTGATGCACAGGAACAGCTGTTGGTGCACTTTAACTTTATGCATGTACCCTTTGGCGCATCCTAAGGTCGCAGGAGATGTCGCCTGTGTGGTGAGAGAAGCTACTGCAGCTGTAGGGGGCAAAGGAGGAAGTGAAGCAGTTGGTGAGTGCACTGTGTTGTCCTCAATGCGCAGGTGAAGAGCAGATATTAAATCCGTCCCATAAGTGCAGTTCCTGAGTCCACCACATAGAAATCCGCCACACCTTTAGTGCCATTCATGTGTACAGTTGCTCTCATGCATCCCAGCACCTTGACAGGAGTCTTTGAATATGTCACCAGCTGGACAGATGATTGGTGATAATTGGTCTGAAATTCTCCTCGTAGATGCATCGAGACAAAACAGACACAGCTGCACTAGTATCCACAGTCAGTTTCAATGATTGAATTGTCTTAGCCATTTGAATGTCCACTCTGCACTGTATTTGGTCGGGGTGTCTGTTCCCTCAACAAGCAGCAGTGTGTATTCAGGCATGTTCACCTCCTTCACTGCCTGAGTCATCCTCCATCACGAAAAAAAATATATGCAGGTTTGACACGTCGTCAATTTGTTATGTGGGCGGTTGTCAAGAATTAACAGCTGGTGACTTATTCAAAGACTCCTATCAAGGTGTTGGGATGCATGAGAGCATGCATGGGTGCCACATGGCAGCATACCGAACAACCAACAACTCCAAAGCAGTTACTTCCACTTTTCCACTTGTCTCCTTACCTCCTTCTGTCTCACAGCGCCTCCTAGTGGCCTAACTACAAGCAGGAATAACATTATGAACACAACACCTTGGTGGTCACTCTCAGTCTGTTCAGAGGGACGAGGTTCCCCATCTTCTGGATCTCATGGATGATGGCATCCATGTAGGGCAGGCTGGGCCTGGCAGCTCCGTCTGATGGTTCGGTCGATCTCGGCCTGGACTTTCTCTTCGAGGCTAAAGGTCGGTTCCACCCTCGTTTTGGAATGAACAGTGTTTTTCCACACTCACCCTTGACATGGGGGTTCCTGATGAGGTAGATGAGGCCCCACTGCAGGGTCTTGGAGGTGGTTTCACATGGAATGTAACTTCATTGGTCTTACCTTTGTTAAATACAGATGAGGCTGTTTAGCTTCCATGTTGAGGATGTTTCCCAAAAGAGGGAGAGCCGGCGGTCTGGGTGGAAAATTAGGCAGGTCTTTCTGGCTCAAGATATAGGCTATTATCAGAAGAACGATCAAAAGGGGAAGCAGAACTCCTGTTGGATGGAGCGACAAAAGCAGCTCACACAGCCACATCAGAAGAATGGTCAGCATCACTGGTTCCACCATCGGTATCCAGTCAGAGAGGGGCTGGTCCTCTGCTGACAGACACGTGTGTGAATGAACAAATGCACCTTTATTTACACCCAAATGTAACAGTGGAGACAAAAAGGTATTACATATGTTGTAATTTGTTGAAATGCACTGTAAAGTTCTGATTCTCTTCTATTACTGTGAGTCCGAAAAAGAGTATTAAACTTTATCAAATATCACAATTAATAGGATAATTTTAAGGGGATAATATAGAGATAAAGAATATGATCACAAGTTTTTTTTTTATTCAATCAGTATTTCAGGCAGAAGCAAACAATTATATCCAGGTACTAATGTCAATTACAGATTTTGTTCTTTGTTTTTTTCATTTATTTATTCATTAATTTTTACAGTTGCAACATTTCAGACTTCTCTTAAAACTGGCATCTCTTCAAATTCTGCTGGAATCTCCTGATGTAAGTATGAGTTTAGAGGAGGAGTTTGTGGAAGTGGTGATGAAGATTATGACCTTATGGGTCAGACAATGAGCCTCCTGTTGTTGTGGCGTCTCTGTCCTCAGCAGTCTTGAAGCAGAGCCCCCTAACTCGAACAGAAAAGGTTCTCATAAGGCTGAAGCTGTGTTTTCAGAGGAGATGACCATATATATTTTTAAAAATCAGTTTACTAGCCACTCAAAAGACTTTACCTGTCATCACATTATAGCTCAGGTTGACGTGGCTTGGCGTGAACCCTGTAGGGGTGTGGAACACGTATACCTCCAGTGATCCCCTCCGTACTCAGTTCTGCACCGTCCGGAGTAGAGAAGTTGAACTTCTGCAACAAACTGACCAAAAACAGGAATAATTCCATCTTGGCGAGGCTTTCCCCAGGACACACACGTTTCCCTGGGGAAAATGTTGGAAATTTAACAACAAAACAAAACAGGAAAGCCCAGGTGAGATCAATTTAGGACTGAGTTGTTTTACCAGCAGAGAAAGGCAAGAAAGCTTCTCTCTTCACAAACTTCTCTTCACAAACTTGCCCTCAGCATCCAGGAAGTGTCCTGGGTTGAATATGTCAGGAGTCTCCCATTCATTCTTATCAAACAGCACAGAGTTAAGGAGGGGAAAAATAGTTGTACCCTAAAACAGAAAATAGACTTCAGCCCCCAACGTTTCAGGATCTCGTCCTGTCAAGAGCATCCATGTTCCAAACCTTTGGTATGAAGTAACCACCCAGGGTGGTGTCCTTGGCAGCCTCTCTGGCTCCATTGAGAGGAACGATGTTCCCCATCCTCTGGACCTCATGGATGACAGCATCGGTGTAGGGCAGGTTGGGTCTGTCTGCCATGGTGGGCTGGCGGTTCTGTCCAATCACGTGGTCAATCTCAGCGTGGACTTTTTCTCGGAAAACAACATAGGAATGTGACAATTTATTTGATCATCACATTGTACGTATTGCTAGTATGGAGAGTAGAAACATGTATCCTCGTACCCACCCTGGATGTCAGGGTTGTTGACGAGGTAAACCAGAGCCCAAAGCAGTGTCGTGGAGGTCGTCTCTGTTCCAGCAAGGAACATATCCAGAGAGCACAGAGCCAGGTTGGTCTCAGTGAAGCCCTGTTTAGTGTCTTTGTTCTGTTCAGGAATACAGAGAGGAACCAGACCAGAATGTCAGGTCTATGGTCCACAGGTGTGACAGAGTCTTACAGTTTACAGTTGCTCACATACGTTCTCCATCTCAATGATGAAGGCATCAATGTAGTCTCTGGGATTGTTGTGGTCCAAGTCCTTCTTGTGGTTCTGTACCTCCTCAGTAAGGAATTTTTTCAAAGTGTCAAAATTGTTGAAGATTTTATTGTGAGGACCTGGCAGGTGCTTCATGACTGCAGGAAATGCCGCATACAGCTGAAACAGGCAACCAAAGGAAACTTACATCTCAGTTATACTTCCGCTATCATGCTATTTCTCTAATGATTAACTTAATTCTTAAGATAATTAGATAAGTGGATTGACTAATGGACATCAGCATGACAGACTTACGACAGACCAAAACGAACCCTCCAGCTGAAGAACTTCAGAAAGGTACTTTAGCAACATCTGGAATTTGTGATCACTGTACTCAAACCTTTTCCCCATCACCAACTGGCAGATAATGTTGGACACAGCGTTGGTGAAGAGGCCTTCTGGGTTGAAGGGTTGACCTGGAGCAGTGAGGACCACGGGTTAGACACTTGGATAGTAATATCATTAACACAAGACAAGAAAATTAGTGCAAAAGCACACAATAAAACTTGGGTGTCATCTGCGTAATGATGAAAGTTGATATATTTAAGATTACAATGGAAAGGAGGTGACTGGTAAAAGAAGGTGGCTCAGAAGGGAGCTCTGAGGCACCTCTGAAGTGACAGGGGACTTTTTAGAGATCATAGGTTCACTGTGGTTTTGTGTTACCTCTGTGATTCCTGATCTCCTCCTGGAGCTGTCGGGCCTCCTCACAGATACTCTGTTCTAGGATATTTTTGCCTAAGCCAAAGTTTCGCAGTGTGGTCATGGCAAAGCGCCTCTGTCTCTTCCAAATTTCACCGCTGCTTTGGAATAGACCATCTGCACACAAACATGCCAAAGTAAATTGCTTTTTTCTTTCCTGGGAACCAATATGAGGATTGAAGGCAAAAGAGATATACAGACATGTCTGTCCTGCATACATTCTCAATGCCATTGGATCCTTTGGTCTGTCAACAAAGTTATCAGCTTGTGTCACAATGGCTTCCTTCACCATCATGTAGCCAGATGCACAAACGATTCTTTTACCACCGAAGCGAAAGCTGAAAACATTCCCATAGACATCAGCCAGCTGTGGAGGACAGAAGAAGACACAATGATGAAACAAACATACTGCCAAGTCGAAAGTTGCAAAGCCTCCAACATTTGGAGGAAACCCGAGAAGTTCACATACATGGACGGAGAGGATAAAATTGATTTATAACTTCTAGGAGGATTTCTTCAGCACCTGTTTTAAGTCAGTCAATTAGTTCTGCTTTATATTATTTGCATGTATGTATCTGTTCTTTTTCCTATATCTGCCTTCTCCCTCTCCTCCTTTATCTGACTGGCCATTAACAGGAGGGTCCCTTCATCACTTGGTCCTGCTCAAGGTACAAGGTAAGATACCAAAATACTGTGCTTTATTATATGGACACAAGCTAGTCCAGAGGTGAAAGGGACATATTATGGAAAACTCACTTTTTTAGTGGTTTTGTCAATATATTTGTGCATTCAGTGTGCCTCCCTACTCAAATTAAATATCAATTTCAACAACTCATTTAACATTCATTAAACTGTTGTAATCTGTAAATGTGCCTCAAAATGGGCACTTCCACCCTACTTTTACCTGACAGTTGTGGGTGATTTGACTAATCCTGGCCTCGGGCTGGGTATCTCTTCCCATACAACTACAGCTACCTGAGCTACGTGTGCATGTATCTGCTTACACAAGCCCGTTCTCACATCTTCTCCTCCAGCAGAAGAAAGAGGTGGATCAAGTAGTGCCTGTGGGTGGTACAAAGAGGTATGTGGGCAGAGCTCACTGTAGCTCATTAACTTTTAGAGGGAAAGGCAGCCAAACCGGGCATTCTAAGGATGGCTGTGAAACTGTTGTGTTTAGAATCCGACTTTTCTTACTCCTTCGGTTTTTAGACCAAAGCACATGACCAAGATTTTATTTAGACATTAAGGAACCACGTTAACTTGCAAAAAGAAGGATAATATGTCACTTTTAACCAAGGGATATGTTCATTAAATTTAGTTCAAGTGTTGTCTGGCAAATATCTGCTGTAAACAGTTTTTCCTGCATGCAGAGAAATTCAGAATTGTTGTTTGACGATGATAAATTTCACCATAAAATGCTGTGAAATATACCTCTGGAGGGGATCTCTCCAAGATCTGTTCTTGGCTATAACCTGCCCGATAATAATTATCTTCCACTTTTCCCACCATATTTCACATAAACACATTTACTAAGCTATTATAACAATAATTGTCTTCCACTTTTCCCACCATATTTCAAATAAACACATTTGCTAAGCTGTGTTCATTTAGTCAAAGCTGATAAACCAGTGTTTTTCATGTTGAAACATGGGGTCTTCTGCCTTATTTAGGTGATCGGTTTATACAGGAAGAGTGTAGAAATATATATAGTTACATTGAAGTTATCATAACAACTTTTTTTATGTAGTTTGTTTATCCATATCATAGTTTATCCACTGAATCAGACTTTAAAATAAGGGCAACATTCTTTTCATTTAATTAAGACAGTCACATGATGTGAAATCAAAGGCAGAAGACGATCAAACCTCTTCACGAAACATTACCTTGAGGAAATATCTGTGGAGGTGTTTGTTCTCCATACTGAAGAGGTTCCCCACAAGGGGAAGTTGAAACGGTCCTGGAGGAAAATTGGGAGGTTTCCTGTTCTTCAGGTAGTCAGTGAACAAAATTAAGACAAAGAGAAATATGAGCAGACTTGTTAAGTCAAAACTGAAGACACTGTAAAGCCACATGGTCAGACAGGTATGACACCAGCAGATGGAATTAAAGCTTTTTGAAGCAGTTGCAGAGTTTTTCCCTTCTGTTTTGACCTTTGTTGTCATTTATGTCCCTTCACACATGCTGTGCTTTTGTGTACAAAGGTGCTGCGGCAGGGCCTGTTATGTAAGCTTCCAACTATGACCTAGTTGCTTTTGTGTACTGGAAACAAAAGCTTCAGCTGTGCTGCTGCATGTTTCTTGTGAATTAAAACTGGGCATGTGGTTGATTGGACTCCTCTCTGTTGTGGTCAGCTCTGCTTCTATCACTTCATTTATTAGTATGAACCTCTTTTCAAGTATGAACTTGTTATCCAAGTATTAACAGTGACATCACGTCACTGTGTTCTGAAAAATGCTTCTTCGTGATCAGCCAGTGTTGTGTCCTTAGTAAACTTTTGAACTTTATGTCTTTACCTGGATAGTGAACTGCCCTAACATTGTTTTTTCTTTTTTTATCTCATTTTAGTCTGTCTGCCTTGTGGTCTTACCCAACATGACTTTCCTCTCTTTCTTGGCCACTCCAAAAGGAGTGTCCCAGTTGTATAATAATTGTGTGTAGGATAATACTCTTTCATCATATATTTTAATGAGTTAAACTGGAGGGATAGTGAATTTACAGAAACATAAATGCAAATAAAGTTGATAAACTGAAGATACAGAACAAGAACTAAATGTAGAGTTTGGCTGATTAATGTGACCTACATAAAGCTATCATGTAAAAATAAATGTCTTTATAAATTCAAAAATCATTGCAGGGTTGAGCTTTTCACTCATACTTGTTTCTAACTCTAAAATCAGTATGGCCTGGCGTGGATCTCAAAGGGATGTGGGACACGTGTGACTCCGGTGATTCCCTCTGAACTCAGTTCTGCACCGTTGGGAGCAGAGAAGGAGAACTTCTGGAACAGACTGACCAAAAACAGAAACATCTCCATCCTGGCGAGGCCCTCCCCAAGACACACACGTTTTCCTGGAGAGACAAAAGACATTTGTAATTAGGAGAATGAAAGTAAAAAAAGGAACATCCAGATGAAATCAATTTGGGATTAAGTTGTTTTACCAGCAGAGAAAGGGATGAGTGCTTCTTTCTTCACAAACTTGCTCTCAGCATCCAGGAAGTGTCCTGGGTTGAATTTGTCAGGAGTCTCCCATTCGTTCTTATCAAACAGCACAGAGGTCAGGATGGGCATAAAGGATGTGCCCTAAAGCAGGAAAAAGCCTTCAGCCCCCAACACTTCAGGATATAGTTGTCAAGAGCACCTAAAGATCAGTGTTCCAAACCTTTGGTATGAAGTAACCACCCAGGGTGGTGTCCTTGGTAGTCATTCTGGCTCCATTGAGAGGAACAATGTTCCCCATCCTCTGGACCTCATGGATGACAGCATCGGTGTAGGGCAGGTTGGGTCTGTCCGCCATAGTGGGCTGGCGGTTCTGTCCGATCATGTGGTCGATCTCAGAATGGACTTTTTCTTTTAAAGAAATGTTGCAGCAGCTTCATCAGAAGGTTAAAATTATTTTTGAGGACTCTATGTTCTACACTTAGAATAAGTAATAAACATAGAGCACTTGGGGCTGTAGACACCAGAAACAATATCTGGGATCTCTGTCAAGATGACTGCTTTGCTTAAGTACAAACAGCTAAGATACTGAACAGGACCCTTGAGCTCCCAGTTTAATCCAACAACACATCGTCATATATAAGCCTCTTTTTTCAAGACATCTGACTGGTTAGGCAAGAAAGATCACAGACAGCCACAGAAGCTACTAGCACAGCTATATATTCTCAGTGATTTTGATCGACGTTTACAACAAAGTGTATCCTAGTACCCACCCTGAATGTCAGGGTTGTTGACGAGGTAAACCAGAGCCCAAAGCAATATCGTGGAGGTCGTCTCTGTTCCAGCAAGGAACAAATCCAGAGAGCACAGAGCCAGGTTGGTCTCAGTGAAGCCCTGTTTAGTGTCTTTGTTCTGTTCAGGAATACAGAGAGGAACCAGACCAGAATGTCAGGTCTATGGTCCACAGGTGTGACAGAGTCTTACAGTTGTGTACAGTTGCTCACATACTTTCTCCATCTCAATGATGAAGGCATCAATGTAGTCTCTGGGATTGTTGTGGTCCAAGTCCTTCTTGTGGTTCTGTACCTCCTCAGTAAGGAATTCTTTCAAAGTGTCATAATTGTTGAAGATTTTATTGTGCGGACCTGGCAGGTGCTTCATGACTGCAGGAAATGCCTCATACAGCTGAAACAGGCAACCAAAGGAAACTTACATCTCAGTTATACCACCATCACACTATTTCTCTAATAATTATTTAATTCTTCAGATAATTAGATAAGTGGATTGACTAACTTCAGCATGACAGACTTACCTGGCCCCAAAAGGATCCCTGCAGCTGAAAAATTTCAGAGAGATATTTTAGCAACATCTGGAATTTGTGATCACTGTACTCAAACCGTTTCCCCATCACCAACTGGCAGATAATGTTGGACACAGCATTGGTGAAGAGGCCTGCTGGGTTGAAGGGTTGACCTGGAGCAGTGAGGACCAAGGGTTAGACACTTGGCTAGAGGGCTGATGCATCAGATCATCGGTTTGTGGTGGTTTTTTGTCACCTTTATGATTTTTGATCTCCTCCTGGAGGTGTTGGGCCTCCTCACAGATTCTCTGTTCTAGGATATTTTTGCCCAAACCAAAGTTTCGTAGGGTGGTCAGGGCAAAGCGCCGCTGTCTCTTCCATTCTTCACCGTTGCTTTGGAATAGACCATCTGCAAATTGAAGAAGCAGCTAAATTCAGTTCAATAACTGTGTCTATGTGAGACTATCGATCCAAATACTGAGAAGTTTGCACACCTCTTTGTCCCATGTAAATTCGATCACCAAATGCATTGATTGGTCTGTCAACAAAGTTCTCAGCTTGTGTCACAATGGCCTCCTTCACCATTTTGTAGCCAGAAGCAAACACAATTTTTTCACTACCACGGCGGATACTGAACAAGTTCCCATGGATATCAGCCAGCTGTGGGAAACAAAAGAGTAATCAGCGATGAAACGGCAAAAAAAAAAAAACAGGAGAAACGAATAGGAGAGCTGTCCTCAACAACATCGAGGCTGCTGGAAAAGCCACCAGGTTAAACCAGGAGAGCTCTGTCGTTCAAAGGACACAAGCTGATGAGGCCTGGCCTTTGTCATAAAAATATTAAAAATCACATCAAATTGAGAAAATTCTTTAGGGGAGGAACAAGATGTTAAATGCCTGAGGTTAGTTTACCTTCATGAAGTAATTGTGGGGATGTTTTTGTCCACATTGAAGAAATTCCCCACAAAAGGAAGAGACAACGGCCCTGGTGGGAAATCTGGAGGATTCCTGTAGTGGAGATAGTCTGCTACAAGGAGTAAAACAAAGAAAAACAGGAACAGAGCCCTGGAGTCAAATTCCAGCAAGAAATGGAGAGGCCACATTGCTGCTGTGTTCCACAGACAACAGGAGGGATGGAGCTCTCAACACTTTGTCCATTGAGTCCCACGTGGTTTTATACCTTTGGTTTGGCCCCGTCCGACAGTGCAAAGGTGCCTATTAAAAAAACATTGTTGCGCAACCATCATCATGCCCATCTTTGCGGGAACCTGAAAGAATTAAAGGAAGAGTATGTAAGCATGTTAATATTGTGGAAAATAGTAACATGAGTTTCCGTCATGCTCCTTCTAAAAGCTGAAAAAGCCACTTCCTAGAGATGGTTGTGCAGGTTCAACAGAGTTCATGTGCGACCTTTTGGATGGCTTACCTTTATTCCACTGCTGTTTGCCCACAGATACAAACGATAAGAAATGTCAGTCATTGCACAATGTGTAATTAATGGCGTATAGACAATAGTTTTTAGTCTGTCTCAGCAAGTCACAAACATTAGGTTCTGTTGGTCTGTCGTATGTCTTGTCCCATGTTTATAGAATATAGACACGGAATATACTTGAAAAAGACATGGGTGGTGTCCTTTGTGGTCACTCTTAGTCCGTTCAGAGAGACGATGTTCCCCATCTTCTGGATCTCATAGATGACGGCATCCATGTAGGACAGGCTGAGCCTGGCGGGTCCGTCCGATGGTTTGGTCGATCTCGGCCTGGACTTTCTCGTCGAGGCTAAAGGTCGGTTCCACCCTCATTTTGGAATGAACCGTGTTTTTCCACACTCACCCTGGACATGGGGGATCCTGATGAGGTAGATGAGGCCCCACTGCAGGGTCTTGGAGGTGGTTTCATATGGAATGTAACTTCATTGGTCTTACCTTCGTTAAATACAGATGAGGCTGTTTAGCTTCCATGTTGAGGATGTTTCCCAAAAGAGGGAGAGCCAGCGGTCCGGGTGGAAAATTAGGCGGGTCCTTCTGGCTCAAGATATAGGCTATTATCAGAAGAACGATCAAAAGGGGAAGCAGAACTCCTGTTGGATGGAGCGACACAACCAGCTCACACAGCCACATTGTGAGGCAGAAGAATGGACTGGTCAGCATCACTGGTTCCACCATCAGTATCCAGTCAGAGAGGGGCTGGTCCTCTGCTGACAGACACGTGTGTGAATGAACAAATGCACCTTTATTTACACCCAAATGTGACAGTGGAGACAAAAAAATAATAATGATACATATATCGTAATTTGTTTTATTGCACTGTAAAGTTCTGATTCTCTTCTATTACTGTGAGTCGAAAAAGAGTATTAAACTTTATCAAATATCACAATTAATCGGATAATTTTATGGATAATACAGAGATAAAGAATATGATCACATATTTGTTATTCAATCAATATTTCAGGCAGAAGCAAACAAATCCATACAGGTACTAATGTCAATTACATATTTTGTTCTTCTTTGTTTCATTTATTTATTTATTTTTACAGTTGCAACATTTCAGACTTCTCTTAAAACTGGCATCTCTTCAAATTCTGCTGGAATCTCCTGATGTAAGTATGAGTTTAGAGGAGGAATTTGTGGAAGTGGTGATGAAGATTATGACCTTGTGGGTCAGACAATGAGCCTCCTGTTGTTGTGGCGTCTCTGTCCTCAGCAGTCTTGAAGCAGAGCCCCCTATCTCGAACAGAAAAGGTTCTCATGAAACTGAAGCTGTGTTTTCAGGTCAACGTGGCTTGGCATGAACTCTGTAGGGGTGTGGAACCCGTGTAGTTCCGGTGATCCCCTCCGTACTCAGTTCTGCACCGTCCGGAGTAGAGAAGTTGAACTTCTGTAACAAACTGACCAAAAACAGGAATAATTCCATCCTGGCGAGGCCTTCCCCAAGACACACACGTTTCCCTGGGGAAAATGTTGGAAATTTAAAAACAAAACAAAACAGGAAAGCCCAGGTGAGATCGATTTAGGACTGAGCTGTTTTACCAGCAGAGAAAGGCAAGAAAGCTTCTCTCTTCACAAATTTGCCCTCAGCATCCAGGAAGTGTCCTGGGTTGAATATGTCAGGAGTCTCCCATTCATTCTTATCAAACAGCACAGAGGTCAGGATGGGCATAATAGTTGTACCCTAAAACAGAAAATAGACTTCAGCCCCCAACGTTTCAGGATCTCATCCTGTTAAGAGCATCCATGTTCCAAACCTTTGGTATGAAGTAACCACCCAGGGTGGTGTCCTTGGCAGCCACTCTGGCTCCATTGAGAGGAACAATGTTCCCCATCCTCTGGACCTCATGGATGACAGCATCGGTGTAGGGCAGGTTGGGTCTGTCCGCCATGGTGGGCTGGCGGTACTGTCCAATCACGTGGTCGATCTCAGCGTGGACTTTTTCTAGGAAAACAACATAGGAATGTGATAATTTATTTGATCATCACATTGTAGCTATTGCTAGTATGGAGAGTAGAAACATGTATCCTAGTACCCACCCTGGATGTCAGGGTTGTTGACGAGGTAAACCAGAGCCCAAAGCAGTGTCGTGGAGGTCGTCTCTGTTCCAGCGATGAACAAATCCAGAGAGCACAGAGCCAGGTTGGTCTCAGTGAAGCCCTGTTTAGTGTCTTTGTTCTGTTCAGGAATACAGAGAGGAACCAGACCAGAATGTCAGGTCTATGGTCCACAGGTGTGACAGAGTCTTACAGTTTACAGTTGCTCACATACGTTCTCCATCTCAATGATGAAGGCATCAATGTAGTCTCTGGGATTGTTGTGGTCCAAGTCCTTCTTGTGGTTCTGTACCTCCTCAGTAAGGAATTCTTTCAAAGTGTCAAAATTGTTGAAGATTTTATTGTGAGGACCTGGCAGGTGCTTCATGACTGCAGGAAATGCCGCATACAGCTGAAACAGGCAACCAAAGGAAACTTACATCTCAGTTATACTTCCACCATCACACTATTTCCCTCATGACTACTTAATTCTTAAGATAATTAGATAAGTGGATTGACTAATGGACCTCAGCGTGACAAACTTACCAAACCCCAAAATGAACCCTCCAGGTGAAGAACTTCAGAAAGGTACTTTAGCAACATCTGGAATTTGTGATCACTGTACTCAAACCTTTTCCCCATCACCAACTGGCAGATAATGTTGGACACAGCGTTGGTGAAGAGGCCTGCTGGGTTGAAGGGTTGACCTGGAGCAGTGAGGACCAAGGGTTAGACACTTGGATAATAATATTATTAACACTGGATAAGAAAATGAGTGCAAAAACACACAATAAAAACATTGAGAAATAAACAATAAATAAAGATTAATTTTATTAATTTCAGATTTTAGATTTGAAGGGAGAGAGTGAGGTGTTGTTTCTGAGCTCCAATAAGCCCCAGAGTTGAGGAGGGCCATTCCTGATGGCGGAGAGATGGGTGGAGGGGATACTCCTGTAGATGGAAGGAGAACTGAAGGTGCGAGGGAGAGCAGCAACATGAAGCCTCCATCAGATATCAAGGGGTGAGGATGTGGATGGCCTTGAATGTTAGAAGAACCTTGGATCTAGTCTGGAACTTCATGGGGAGCCATTAGGGCCGTTACAAAATGGGAATGATGTGGTGGGTGAATACTGGTTATGTGGAGATAGTTGGGTGTCATCTATGTAATGATGAAAGTTGATATATTTAATATTACAATGAAAAGGAGGTGACTGGTAAAAGAAGGTAGCTCTGAGGCACCTCTGAATTGACAGGGGACTTTGTTAGAGGACTGTGGTTTAGTGTTACCTCTCTGACACTTGATCTCCTCCTGGAGGTGTTGGACCTCCTCACAGATACTCTGTTCTAGGATATTTTTGCCCAAACCAAAGTTTCGCAGTGTGGTCATGGCAAAGCGCCGCTGTCTTTTCCAAATTTCACCATTGCTTTGGAATAGACCATCTGCACACAAACATGCCAACGTAAATCGCTTTTTTTTCCTGGGAACCAATATGAGGATTGAAGACAAAAGAGATATACAGACATGTCTGTCCTGCATACATCCTCAATGCAATTGGATCCTTTGGCCTGTCAGCAAAGTTTTCAGCTTGTGTCACAATGGCCTCCTTCACCATTTTGTAGCCAGAAGCAAACACAATTTTTTCACTACCACGGCGGATACTGAACAAGTTCCCATGGACATCAGCCAGCTGTGGGAAACAAAAGAGTAATCAGTGATGAAACTGATAAATAAAATAGGAGGAAGGAAAAGGAGAGCTGTCCTCAACAACATCGAGGCTGCTGGAAAAGCCACCAGGTTAGACCAGGAGACATCTGTCACAAGCTGATGATACCTGGCCTTTGTTATAAAAATTTTAAAAAATAATAAAAATAGTCACGTCAAATTGAGAAAATTCTTTAGGGGAGGAACAAGATGTTATTGCCCGAGGTCAGTTTACCTTCATGAAGTAATTGTGGGGATGTTTTTTGTCCACATTGAAGAAATTCCCCACAAAAGGAAGAGACAACGGCCCTGGTGGGAAATTGGGAGGATTCCTGCAGTGGAGATAGTCTGCTACAAGGAGTAAAACAAAGAAAAACAGGAACAGAGCCCTGGAGTCAAATTCCAGCAAGAAAAGGAGAGGCCACATTGCTGCTGTGTTCCACAGACAACAGGAGGGATGGAGCTCTCAACACTTTGTCCATTGAGTCCCACGTGGTTTTATATCTTTGTTTTGGCCCCATCTGACAGTGCAAAGGTGCCTATTAAAAAAACATTGTTGCACAACCATCATCATGTCCATACTTGATGAACCTGACAGAAAGAAAAGGAGAAATTGTTTTAATATTATGGAAAATGGGAACATGAGTTTAGTTCATGTTCCTTCTAAGAGCTGAAAAAGCCACTTCCTAGAGATGGTTGTGCAGGTTTAACAGAGTTCACATGCGACCTTTTGGATGGCTTACCTTTATTCCACTGTTGTTTGCCCACAGTTACAAATGATAAGAAATGTCAGTCGTTGCACAACGTGTAATTAATGTCATGTACAGTTTTCAATCTGTCTCAGCAAGTCACAAACATTAGGACTTGTTGGTCTGTTGTATTCTGTTGTATCCATTGTCAGCTTTTCTGTAGCATTTCTCAGCGTTTCTTTTTCAAACAAGGCTCTGAGTTTTCATGTGACTCTTACTAGAACTGTTCATGGCTTCCTTTGATGAATTGGCAGAACTCTGCTGTGAAGAAGTTCTAAATGTAAGCCTTTGTGCAGCTAAACTAAGAAATTGGTCCCCTTTTTTAAATGAAAGACCACAACTGACAACTTTTGTTGTGTTCTTGTTTGATTGAGTGTGTCCAAGCAGTTTAATTCCCTCATTTCAGTTACTGAGGTGGTGGTCCTGTTTTCTTGGCTGGTGGTCTCCCTCCTCCTCTTCCTTCTCCTCCTCCTCCTCCATGTGTGCTTGTCACCAGTTTTCCAGGGGATTTATTATTAATGATTTACTTTAGAACCCCTTTACCATTGATAGATCCCCTTTTCTTGCTCCCCAACCTCTGAAGTAACGTTATTGTCATTTTTAAAAAAATAAATTTTGTTTAAGTGAGAACCACATCAGCTGATCAGTGGGGGGGACTGGGGTGACTAATTTCTAACTATTTACCTGGGTGTGATTCCCAGTCATTTGGCAACATTTGCGAGAGTGATACCCACCTTCATTCCCAAAACTTGCTACGCATATTTAGCCGTTTCTCTGGAATAGATCATTTACAATGAAGAAACACCTGTGGCCTCCTTCACCATTAACTAGATACAAATGAGACTTTTTCATTGCCAATGTGAACAATTAACTAATTCCCATCAGCAGCCAGTTGTCAAACAAACAAAAATATGACAACTGCTTAAAAACTCCACTAGGTGGCACAGGAGGGATGTCTGATCATTCAGCACTTATTCCTTTTTTGAGTCCAATATGGTTTTATACTTTTGTTTTGGCCCAGTCCGACAGTGCAAAGGGCCTATTAAAAAACATTGTTGCATAACCATCATCATGTCCATCTTTGATTGTGATGCCTGTCTTTCAACAGAGAAATTAAAAACTGTCGTTCTAATTATTTGTCCTTGTGAGACTGAGGCAGCCATTATTGAAAGGGGTGTTCAGACAGCACGCACTGTTTTCACATGTCAATTGAGTAAAGTCATTATGATAACTTCTACTGTGGGGAAATTGTTTAGAAAGAAAAGAAGAAAATGTGGAAAATGGATACGTGGCTTCAAGTAGAAAAAAATAAAAGCTGAAGGTCATTCTTTCATGTTTACTTGTAAATCTGCTGAGTGCTTCAATTATACAACAACAACAACAACTGTGATTTTATAGACATCAGGGGTCTGTATTTCAGTCAGACAGCGAGGCGGGAAACCTAACGCGGGGTGGCTATAATTTTGAACGTCTCAGGAGAGTGGGTGAAACCTAGGACGCCCTCCATGCTGGGCATTTTTCCAGGAACAGGAGAGAGTTTAAACCGCTGCAGGACGGAGGTCAAGAAAAGGAACAACTCCATTTTGGCCAACTGCTCCCCGATGCACACACGCCTGCCTGCAGGAAACCAACAATGTTTGGATCTCTGACGTCACATCCTGCTGTGTGATCACAATTTTTATAGTTAGAAGGAAAGACAGAAATGAAGCAAACCTGCTGAAAATGGCAAGAAGGCGTCTCTTTTGCGGAATCGACCCTCTGAGTCCAAGAAGTGGCCGGGGTTGAAGACATCTGGAGTCTCCCACTCAGTCTTGTCGAACAGCACCGATGAGAGCAAGGTGGTAATAGATGATCCCTGTAGGGGATAGCACAATTTTATAGAAACACACCTGTGTATATCAGATCTCAGGATGAGACAATTGGCAAGTTGTTCACCTTGGGTATGAAGTATCCTCCCAGTGTTGTGTCTTTTGAAGCCATTTTGGGGAATCCTGCTGGAACAAGGTTTCCAAACCTCTGGATCTCGTGAATGACGGCTTCAGTGTAGGGCATGTTGGGTCTGTCGGTCATGGTGGGCTGACGGAACTGTCCGATCACTCTGTCGATCTCCTCCTGGACTTTATCTGAGGGGTGAGGTCACACAGTCACATCCAGACTAACCACATGTTCACAGAAACCTGCTAGTGATATGGCACCAACCCTGCACACTCGGGTGGTTCAAAAGGAGCACAAAACCCCAACGTAAGGTGGTGGCAGCCGTTTCCGTTCCAGCCTCAATCAGGTCCAGGATGCAGACCTGGAGGGTCTCAACATTGAAGCCAGCCTGTGGATCCTCCTTCATCTGTGACACACCGAGAACATTTACTGTCTGCAAAAAGGCAGCTCCACTCCTGTGTTCTCTGTATCCATGTTACCTTCTCCAAATTGTTATTAATGACTTCATATCAGTCACATTATCACATTATGCAACACGTGGTGCTCCCCACTGGTCGAAAGTCAAACACTAATGGCCATCATTAATCATTTGGGCCCCAGAGATTACACCTCACCAGATACTTCTATGTAGTGTTAAAGGTGGCTGCCTACATTCCACATTTGACACCATCAATCTTCTCACTTTAATGTTTTAATGTGAATTCCACACATTTAGGCATGTGGCCATCTCACCTTTTCCATCTCCAGCAGGTACGTATCAATGTAGTCGCGGGGGTCTTGGGGGTTCCAGTCCTCCATGTGCTTGTCTACCTCCTTTCTCAGGAAATCTGTGATCTTACTGTAGTTGTTGAGGACGGTCTGATGAGGTCCTGGCAGGTATTTCATCAGGGAGGGGAAGCTGTCATACAGCTGTCAGCGAGACAGTGGCTCTGGTTAGTAACTGTCCCTAGGAACTGTCACACCATCATCCATAATAAATTACGGATTACCTGAGTCCGGGCAGAGCCAACAAGTATAACAGCTTCATTGTCTAACTCCAGAATCCTGCGGAAGGATTCGTCAGTGTATTCGAAGCGATGCCCAAAGACCACAGAGCTGATAATGTTCCCCACTGCATTGTTTATGATGTACTGGGGGTCAAATGGCTTTCCTTTTGAGAGAGAGATAAACATCCATTTAATCTGAAATTATTTTGTTCATTTTGACAGTCGCAGTGTCCACCACCTACTCACCTTGTTCTTCTTTGAAAGCGTCACACATATAGTTGCTTTCCACCTGAATGTAGTTTTCCAGGGACTTCTTGCCCTCTCCAAAGTACCGCAGGTGTAAGTGGGCAAATTTCCTTTGCTTTTTCCACATATAGCCATTGCTCATTGCTATGCCTGTGTGAATATTCAAACACGGTATTTAAAAGGAGGAAGTGCCCCAAGTAGTGTGACATCCGGGTGTCAGAGGCAAACAAAAAATGCTCTGTTAAACTCACCAATTCCCTTGAAGGTAACATGGAAGAGGGGGATGATAGGCCGCTCATCAAAGCAATCCAGCTGGTTGACAAGAGCTTCTTTGACCATCTTGTATCCTGTGATGTAGACCATCCGTTTGTTGCCGCGCCTCAGACTGAACACTGGACCATACTTTTGAGACAACTGCACAGTGAACTTGGATTAGTGTAACAGCCTGTTTTCACCCAGCAGTTCTACATTGTTTTCATCTCTTAAATGTTCCCTGCTTCTTCCCCTCTCTCTTTGTTCCCTGCAGATGTCACCTCACCTTCTCGATTGTTTTGAAGTCAACTCCGGTGAGTATGTTTCCCACGAACGGCATTGCCCAGGGACCAGGAGGAAAGCTGCGAGGTGTCCAGTTTCTGATCACATCAATTAAAAGTAACAACAAAAAAATCAGCAAAACCCAACTATTAAAGTCCATATATGCAAAGATCTTCTGTAAAATCATGATAAAGACTTCTGCTCATCTGCACAATCACAGTTTAAGGGAACAAGAGGAGGCTAGATACGAGTGAGAGGTGGAACTGGGGATGTTGCATAACACTGAAGCAGGATCTCGGAAGCGATGAGTCCAGAGTCTGAACTCTCTTACCAATGCATTGGTATGTACATACATACGTGCATACATACGTGCATGTGAGGCCCACTGCTGTTATTTTACCCATCCCCCACCTCAGGACTCGACAGTTAACTCACTTAGAGTGAAAGAAAGAAATCAAAAGAATTTTCTTTCTTCCTTGAAAAAAAATCTTATATTTGTATTTTTAAAATGTATGAATTCATCACTGAAGATTCCCACACAAAAGTTGATTCACAAAAGTCCATGTTTGCCTAAATTTAAAGTTAAACTTTCCATTTAAAGTCATAAAGGCTTAAACAAATACAAACGCTCACAACGCATGTCGTGGTTGGTGTTCAAAGGACACAGATCACTGTTCACTGGACACAGAGTTCTGATGCTGAAGGTTATTCACACAAGATTGTCTTCAAACATGAATAGACCTGGGTTTAGCTGGAATTATCTTTGTTCTGTGGTGAAAGTAGAGCTGATGTTACAGACGGAAACAATTATACGTGCAACATCATCAGAAATAGGTTAAGAATGGAGACGATATTCGGCACACTCGGCTTGGACTGGATGGACGGCAAGACCATCCTCGTATTTCTCTTAGTTTTCGTCTTGTTGGCTGATTACTTGAAGAACAGAGTGCCGTCAAACTTTCCACCTGGGCCGCGGTCCTCTTCCTTTGATCGGGGATCTTCATTGCATCGACCCCTCCAGACTTCCCTTACAGTTTGCAGAGGTAAGTGCAGATGTTCATATACAGAGCAGAACAATTCAGGGAACACTTTGCTTCAGATTGGGAACACTTCTGTTTCATTCACCTCTAAATGATTAAAATCCTATTCAGAATCTTTGTGTGTGCAGATGACATCTACTGTCAGTGGCGCCTGAGCCACAACTGATGTTTGTAAAAATGTTGTTTGATGAGATCAAGTTCAACTCCTTTGTTGTGATATTAATCATTTGGCCTCAGTTCCTCCTTGTATATTCATTGACAGTATCTTGGTTGGTTTAACATAAAGCTGATGATGACAATACACAATATGCTCCAGCTGTTGGAGGCACATCACATAGATATGGAGGAACCTTTTATTCCCTCTGAATTTTTTTGCTTCCAGTTTGCAAGAAAGTATGGGAACATCGCAAAGGCACGAACCATCTCATTTTCCAGCAAACATCAACATATACATCCAACTTCCAGCCAGTTTTTCTGTTGAAATGAATAGTGAGCTAGTCAATGTTCCTCCTCTTACATCGGTGTCATGCTCCAGCATGTATATCATGTGCTGTTAGCCATTGATGGATTGAGCCCCACCTGACGATGACCGGTTAATTAGAGAAGGTCCCAACAAGTGCATGTACATACCGCTGGTCCAGAGAGTGACACCAGCTTGTGGGCTCTACAGAAAGTCTTCAAAAGTGTTCTTATGCCTTCTGTGCCTTGATGCGGATTTATAACACATTTCTTTGGTTGATGAAGCGGCTGCCTGGAGCACATCAGAAAATATCAGCTAAGACACAAATGGTGATTAACTTTGTGGACATGAAGATTCAAGAGCATAAGAGGAATTTTGACCCCTCCTCAACAAGAGATTACATTGACTGCTTCCTTGCAGAGATGGGAGAGGTGAGGATCATTAAGTGTCTGTTAGGCCTTTTCCTGTATTCTTCAAAGAAAATACAACTGATAACAGGAACAGTTCAGAGAGCCCTCCATCACCGACAGGGACAATATGCCCTACACCAACGCTGTCATCCATGAAATCCAGAGAATGGCCAACATCATTCCTCTCAATGAGGTCCACATGACCAGCAGGGACACCACACTCAGCAATTACACAATCCCAAAGGTACATAGAGCTGCATGAGATCAGCAAAGGAAGATATTATCAAAGGATGTGCTGAAAAAAAATCTTTATTTCATTATTAATAAGTTCAGGCACTTTAACACCAGTTCCACCATTGAAGTCATGGAAGTATGGAAGTTGTATTAATTTAACACTTGGTTGTAGTTGGTGGCAGCAATGAAACCCTCTGCTTGCACCACCAATCAAGTTTTAAAAGAAAGACAGACCTCTACAAACTCATCTCTACATGAAGCATTTAGAACCGTGGATTGGTGCATGTTGAACATTTAAAGTTGATGGTTGGTATTTCCTCAGGGTACCATAATCATGCCCACACTGGACTCAATTCTGCACGATGAATCAATGTGGGAGACTCCACATTCCTTCAACCCCCAGCATTTTCTGGACCAAGATGGTAAATTCAGGAAAAGAGAGGACTTCC
Organism: Lagocephalus sceleratus; assembly: GCA_911728415.1. Classification (NCBI taxonomy): domain Eukaryota; kingdom Metazoa; phylum Chordata; class Actinopteri; order Tetraodontiformes; family Tetraodontidae; genus Lagocephalus; species Lagocephalus sceleratus. The sequence goes on from CAJVRN010000022.1 coordinate 96,717, forward strand.
TCCCATTTTCAGCAGGTGAGAGAACATGTTAAACCCCCTAAACAACTCCTACCAGGACCTTGTGGAAAAAGAAAGAACCAAAATCACAATAAAACAAGCACATACACAAAATAAAAATACAAATATAACACTCCTGGCTTTGCTCCCATTTCTCAAGAGGTGAACTGAAAAATCTAAAGTTTTTCTATGTCCACCAAAGGCACATTTCTCTCAAATATTGTTCAAGAATCTGTCTAACTCTGTGTTCATGGTGACGCACATCAAGATACTGGTTAGAATGTTGCATCCCAAACATGCTCAATGGGTGACATGGCAAAACCTGGCATGTTTTCAGCTTCCAGGAATGGTATCCAGATCGTGCCAATGTGTTGAAGTTGTAATTTATTGGCCTATATAACGCGTTGTAAACACTTGAACAAATACAAAAGTCACTTGCTCCTGTTCTTTTTTTTAAATTGCCTCATGTACACACTGGATCTGTGTTCAAAGGTCACCATGTTTTTATGCCGAAGATTATTCACATGAGATTATCCTCGAGCATGAATAGACCTGCAAACAGCTCAGGTGATCTTTATTCAGTTGTGAAAGTAGAGCTGATGTTACAGTACAACTCAGGAGAGACACAATTATACGTGCGACATCCTCAGAAATAGGTTAAGAATGGAGACAATACTCGGCACACTCGGCTTGGAATGGATGGACGGCAAGACCGTCCTCATATTTCTCTTAGTTTTTGTCTTGTTGGCTGATTACTTGAAGAACAGAGTGCCGTCAAACTTTCCACCTGGGCCGTGGTCCCTTCCTTTGATCGGGGATCTTCATCGCATCGACCCCTCCAGACTTCACTTACAGTTTGCAGACGTAAGTGCAGACGTTCATATACAGAGCAGAACAATTCAGGGAACACTTTGCTTCAGATTGGGAACACTTCTGTTTCATTCACCTCTCAATGATTAAAATCCTATTCAGAATCTTTGCGTGTGCAGATGACATCTACTGTCAGTGGCGCCTGAGCCACAACTGATGTTTGTAAAAATGTTGTTTGATGAGATCAAGTTCAACTCCTTTGTTGTGATATTAATCATTTGGCCTCAGTTCCTCCTTGTATTTTCATTGACAGTATCTTGGTTGGTTTAACATAAAGCTGATGATGACAACACACAATATTCTCCAGCTGTTGGAGGCACATCACAGAGATATGGATTAACCTTTTGTTCCCTCTCTGAATTTTTTTGCTTCCAGTTTGCAAGAAAGTATGGGAACATTTTTAGCCTTCGTCTTTTTGGTGGGAGAGTTGTGGTGTTGAACGGCTACAAAACTGTGAGAGAGGCACTGGTGGAAAAAGGAGAGGACTACGTGGATCGTCCCTCAATTCCACTTTTTGAAGTGTTTGGGAACAGAGGTGAGGTTTGGGTACTCAACTGACTGCCAGAAAACTGGATGTTTTTTCCTCATGATCCTGTTTTGTACCTTTCTTAAAGGTCTAGTGATATCTAATGGTAACCTCTGGAAACAGCAGAGGCGATTCGCTCTTCACACTCTCAGGAACTTTGGAATTGGGAAGAAGAGCTTAGAGCCATCCATCCAGCAGGAGTGCCAGTACCTCGTTGACGCATTTGCGCATCACAAAGGCATGAACCATCTCATTTTCCAGCAAACATTAACATATAAATCAAACTTGCAGCCAGTTTTTCTGTTGGGTGGTCATGGAACAGGGGAAAACATCAATATATACCTTGATCATCCTGAGCAAGAAATCCACATCCAGAGTCAGTAGTTACCCACAGAAAATAAGCCAACATTTATTGTCCTGTAACCTTTGTACAGTCTAATGAGAGTTGATGATCGCACTGTCAGCAGGCAGACCTGTTGACTTTGTCCCAGTTCCAGTGATGGTGAGGTGTGATTAGCACATTTCATTTGACTTCAGACAGTGAGGTGAAGTAAGCACAGATCGGGCTTAATCTAACTCTGCCTATCTTTCAAAGTGTGTTTGTTCAGTGTTCACACCCATGCACCACTGGAGCCACCTCAGCTACACTCCCCTGATCAGCCAGCTTGAATCACATTCATACCCTAACCTTGTATAAAGTACAAGCACATGAAAGTGATCCAGTGGTGGATATTTGTTGATTGATTTTTTTTTCCTTCCTTTTTTATAGGCGAGCCTTTTAACGCCAAGACACTGATCCATAATGCCGTGTCCAACATCATCTGCTGCCTGGTGTTTGGAGAACGCTTTGAGTACACTGACAAGCAGTACCATGCTATTCTTAAGAGTTTTGACGACATCATACAGTTGCAAGGACATTTCATAGTGCAGGTGAGACCATTTTACTTGTCTTTTTCCAAACTAGTCTGTTTCCAAATTACTATTAAACTGAAAATATGTGGAAGGTCAGGCTACAAATCAGCTAATACACTCATGAGCCTTCATAAGCCTGCTTGTTCAGGAGGGACCTCCTGTAAGAAGGCCCCACGAGGGCAACATGTCTGGGTATCTGTGTGGAGGATGCTCAGTTTTTAACTCCTTCCAATCAAGCATCATATTCTGGGCTCTACAGAAAGTCTTTAAAATTGTTCTCATGTGATCCTGGATTTGCCTCCATGCAGATTTATAACACATTTCCTTGGTTGATGAAGCGGCTGCCTGGAGCACATCAGACATTATTCGCAGAGATAAAAAAGGTGATTAACTTTGTGGACATGAAGGTTCAAGAGCACAAGAGGAATTTTGACCCCTCCTCAACAAGAGATTACATCGACTGCTTCCTCGCAGAGATGGGAGAAGTGAGGATCTTTAAGTGTCTGTTAGGCCTTTTCCTGTATTCTCCTAAGGAAGTACAACTGATGACAGAAATATTTCTGTTTGACAGAAAGAGGATCAGGAGTCTGGTTTTGATATGAAAAATTTATCATTTTGCACAATGGATTTGTTTGGTGCCGGAACTGAAACTACCACAACGACCTTACATTGGGGACTGCTCTACATGATCTACTATCCTCAAATACAAGGTGTGCAGGGGCGTCCATCTCACTGGTTGTTATTTGTAGCAGTAAACGTTACACCGTTCCCCTTCCTGTACCCTATGCAGAGAAAGTCTACGCTGAAATTAGTGCTGTCGTTGGTTCATCCAGAGAGCCCTCCATCACCGACAGGGACAATATGCCCTACACCAACGCTGTCATCCATGAAATCCAGAGAATGGCCAACATCATTCCTCTCAATGTTGTCCACATGACCAGCAAGGACACCACACTCAGCAATTACACAATCCCAAAGGTAAGTAGCATGAGATCAGCAAGGAAATATATCATCATAGGATGTGATGAAAAATAAACGTTTATCTCATCATTTATAAGTTCAAGCAGTTTATCACCAGTTCCACCTCATTGTCTTTCACCATTGAAGTCATGGAAGTATGGAAGTTGTATTAATTCAACAGTTGGTTGTAGTTGGTGGTAGCAATGAAACCCACTGCTTGCACCACCGATCAAGTTGTAAACGAAAGACAGACCTCTACAAACTCATCTCTACGTGAAGCATTTAGAACCGTGGATTGGTGCATGTTGAACTTTTAAAGTTGATGGTTGCTATTTCCTCAGGGTACCACAATCATCCCCACACTGGACTCAATTCTGCATGATGAATCCATGTGGGAGACTCCACATTCCTTCAACCCACAGCATTTTCTGGACCAAAATGGTAAATTCAGGAAAAGAGAGGCCTTCCTCCCATTTTCAGCAGGTGAGAGAACATGTAAAACCCCAAAACAGCATGGATGAAGGGGGTGCAGTTACTGATGGTTTCAATCAATGTATATGGAAAAATCAGGAGAGGTTAAATGTTCAAACTCACCAGGCCTCACGTGTATGTTTGACACCCTCAGGAAAGCGTGTGTGTCTCGGGGAGCAGCTGGCCAGGATGGAGCTGTTCCTCTTCTTTACCTCCCTCCTTCAGAGGTTTTCTTTCTGCATGGCTGACGGAGAGCAGCCCAGTCTGGAGTTCAAGTTAGGAGGCGCGCGCTGCCCCAAACCCTACCGCCTGCGTGCCATTCTGAGATAATCAGCCGACTTAACATCCCACTATAATTACCTTCTCTTACCTAACTCTAATTATCTTCACACAAATCCCTTCATATCAAACATCAACATCTTAAAGTTTCCATTCTCATCACAACAACATAGATACAAAATATTCTGTTCAAGTGCAATAATAATAATCATGTTTTGTTGATTTTAGTACATCTAAAATGTGATAATATTCAAAATATTCTTGGTTAAAATAAAAGTAAGTTGTATGTACTGTCCTTGTTCTCAAGTCTCTGAGTTCATGTTGTTTTAGTCAGCGTGTAGCAGATTTCCTTTCAACAGATGTTTACAGTGGGCCAGGCAATAAAGTGTGATGTAACACTGCTGATATGGCTGAAGGAAGGGTTGTTTTAGAGTAAAAGTCATCCAGGCTGTGGCTGCTTGATGTGAGTAAATAAAGTTTAACCCTGACTGTACCCTGAACATGAGTGATTCACATTTTATCCTGGGCTCTCTTGCTTTGAGTAATATGATGTTGGAAATGAAAACAAAACAGCTGGATTATCTCCTCCATATGTTATTCTTTGAGAAGGCAAATAGTGTATTTGTCATTCAAATGCATTTACATTAATCAGGTCTTAATACTGACAGGATTTTGATTACTGACATAAATAATTCTGCAGAGTGAATCAGCACCTTAAATTTATGGTATGTTAATATCAATAATTTTATTTTAAACATTGTGTCACAGAAAGACCACAGCAAAATAAAAATGGTATGACCTAAAATGAGGCTGAATCTGTTATTGACCAGATTCAGTTTTAGAATGTCAGTTGGTCCATTTTAACACATTTCCTATCAGTGTTGCTCCAGTTGTGAAAGTCAACACAAATGTTTGAACAATTAGTGCAGCTAAATGCTACCAAATAACAAACCTTCCTGCAATTAGGATCTTAGCTTTTCCAGAGAAAGATCTCCAAGACTCATCAGGAAATATGAACCAGATTGCAACACTGTAGATTATAAACAAAAAGGGGGAAAATCCATTTGTCATTGTGAGAATTTTCTGTGACGCAGAAATCAAACGATTAAAAAATGCACTTTACTTTGGTACAGTCCAGCCTCCAGTATTCACCACGCCCTTCTATTTCTCTCCAGAAAGCAGACGTAGAGAATACATTTGATTGCACATGTGTGTTTTCAAGCGTCCAGCATGTTCTTCTGAATTAACAACCTTCTACTGTATGAACCCTAATTTAACCACAGGGTCTCCAAGTTGCTGAGAGATGAAGCAAGAGAAGGACAGGAGGGACCTGAAGGACCCAGCAAAAAGCCCCCGTGAAAGCTGCATGGTGGAGGGCATAACACGGGCCATCCAGGATCTAAGAACCAAGGAAAGGTCACATGTACACCCTCACGTGTGCCACAACTATTTATAGACAAGTTTTGAACCTCTGAATGGAAATCTAAATCAGATCAACCCCCACCAACACTCTTACACCCCCCACTGCACTCAAATGACAATTCACGTAGGAGTAGAACTTTTGAAATTTGACTTTTGAAATGAGTCATGTAGGTCATCTTGTGAAAAAAAACTTGTATCCACACCATATAACAACCACATAGTCTGTTTTTGAGTTCAGGTACCTGTTCAAAATGTTAGATTTTCCATCCATCCAGTGATAACAGAGTCTTTCGTGGCGAAACACCATGAATGAAATTTGAATTTCATCCAGGATGTAAGAATTTCAACAAAAGTGTTTTTGTTCAGTGTTTGTTCACATCCACCGGAGCTGCCTCAGCTATACTCACGATGAATCCATGTGGATGACATTCTTTCAATCTCCAGCATTTTCTGGACCAAGATGGTAAATTCAGGAAAAGAGAGGCTTTCCTCCCATTTTCAGCAGGTGAGAGAACATGTAAAACCCCGAAAACAGCATGGATGAAGGGGGTGCAGTTATTGATGGTTTCAATTAATGTATATGGAGAAATCAGGAGAGGTTAAAGGTTCAAACTCACCAGGCCTCACGTGTATTTTTAACATCCTCAGGAAAGCGTGTGGGCTCGGGGAGCAGCTGGCCAGGATGGAGCTGTTCCTCTTCTTTACCTCCCTCCTTCAGTGGTTTTCTTTCTGCATGGCTGACGGAGAGCAGCCCAGTCTGGAGTTCATGTTAGGAGGCGCACGCTGCCCCAAACCCTACCGCCTGCGTGCTATTCTGAGGTGAACAGCTGATGTAAATTAACTGAATAATTTAAAAAATAAAATTGGTTATTGTAATCCATCAGTTCTGTCTGAATAAATGGTTAAAAACATACAAGTGATTCACAAGACAAAAAGATAAATTACTTTAAAATCATCAATATTTGCTGGTCAAAAAGGGATAAAAATTAATTGACTTTTGTATTACAGTGGTGTTTTGAGAACTTGACCGAGAGAAAACTTCTGCACCTTCAGAGAAGGCCTAAAAATTTTGGACCAAAAAAATAATATAAAATAAATATCAATCGTTATGCTTTAAAACTACCATTTTATTTAAAAGAACACATTTACATAAAAATCATTCAGTTTAATGTCATATTCACATCAGCATTGAAATGCTTACTGTCCTTAAAACGCATTATCCAATCAGAATCGTCTTTCTCCATCAAGGCCCAGTCATCTGGCTCATACATTGGTTAGGACTTCATGAATCCACAGGAAGTCCAAGCCATGTCTGTGAAGGTTCTCAGTCATCCAGGTCATGGTAATTCTCTTAGTTGAATAAAAGCAACTGGACTGGTCAAGTTTTTAAGACATTTCGCCTCTCATCCAAGAGGCTTCATCAGTTCTAACCGACTGTTGGGAGTCCCAGATAATTGTATCCTTTAGGAGTCATTCACACTTACCGGAGTTTCAGTCAACTGATTGTTGGTGACTCCGTCCCTCATTGTGTGGGTCTTAGAAACTACTCTGGACACAATGTCGTTCGTTAGCCAGGTGCACGGCCCACCACTGGAACTTGATAGTACATCAAATTATGTTCATTAGAAGAGAATACATTGGTCAGATAATGAATAGCCGCTTTTCTATATGGGCTGGGTCTTTTTGAATACCTGAAAACATAGTCGATGCTGGATCATCTGGATTGTTCCTGACGAGTAAGTGGTGAGCCGACTGCTTCAACCTGTTTATGGTCGCCAGCGTGGTAGTTCTGTGGAACCACACCAATTGAAAACTTGAGTGAATGGGTGCACTTTAAACACCAACTTTTGAGCTGCCTCACTAATCTTCTGGAATGCATGTCTGCACTTCTGTGCACTTGAGGCCCACTACAGGTCTTCAGCTCCCACCAGGACCTTGTGGAAAAAGAAAGAACCAAAATCAAAATAAAACAAGCACATACACAAAATAAAAATAGAAATATAACACTTTGTATTTTGCTCCCCTTTGTCATGAGGTGAACTACAAAATGGAAGTTTTCCTATGTCCACCAAAGGTCCATTTCTTTTAAATATTGTTCACAAATCTTTCTAAATCTGTGTTCATGGTGGGGCACATCAAGATACTAGTTAGAATGTAGCATCTCAAATATGCTCAATGGGTGACATGTCAAAACCTGGGATGTTTTCAGCTTCCAGGAATTGTATCCACATCGTTGCAGCATGCTGAAGGGCAACGTGTGGACGTTACATTTTATTGGTCCATATGAGGCGTTGTAAACACTTGAACAAATACTAAAGTCACTTGCTCCTTTTCTGTTTTTTTAAATTGCCTCATGTACACACTGGATCTGTGTTCAAAGGCCACCATGTTTTACGGCAAGGTTATTCACATGAGATTATCCTCGAGCATGAATAGACCTGCAAACAGCTCGAGTGATCTTTGTTCAGTTGTGACAGTAGAGCTGATGTTACAGTACAACTCAGGAGAGAAGCAATTATACGTGCAACATCCTCAGAAATAGGTTAAGAATGGAGACGATACTTGGCACACTCGGCTTGGAATGGATGGACGGCAAGACCGTCCTCATATTTCTCTTAGTTTTTGTCTTGTTGGCTGATTACTTGAAGAACAGAGTGCCGTCAAACTTTCCGCCTGGGCCGCGGTCCCTTCCTTTGATCGGGGATCTTCATCGCATCGACCCCTCCAGACTTCACTTACAGTTTGCTGAGGTAAGTGCAGACGTTCATATACAGAGCAGAACAATTCAGGGAACACTTTGCTTCAGATTGGGAACACTTCTGTTCATTCACCTCTCAATGATTAAAATCCTATTCAGAATCTTTGCGTGTGCAGATGACATCTACTGTCAGTGGCGCCTGAGCCACAACTGATGTTTGTAAAAATGTTGTTTGATGAGATCAAGTTCAACTCCTTTGTTGTGATATTAATCATTTGGCCTCAGTTCCTCCTTGCATTTTCATTGACAGTATCTTGGTTGGTTTAACATAAAGCTGATGATGACAATACACAAAATGCTCCAGCTGTTGGAGGCACATCACATAGATATGGATTAACCTTTTGTTCCCTCTGAATTTTTTTACTTCCAGTTTGCAAGAAAGTATGGGAACGTTTTCAGCCTTCGTCTTTTTGGTGGGAGAGTTGTGGTGTTGAACGGCTACAAAACTGTGAGAGAGGCACTGGTGGAAAAAGGAGAAGACTACGTGGATCGTCCCTCAATTCCCATTTTTGAAGTGTTTGGGAACAGAGGTGAGGTTTGGGTACTCAACTGACTGGCCAAAAACTGGATGTTTTTTCCTCATGATCCTGTTTTGTGCCTTTCTTAAAGGTCTAGTGATATCTAATGGTAACCTCTGGAAACAGCAGAGGCGATTCGCTCTTCATACTCTCAGGAACTTTGGAATTGGGAAGAAGAGCCTAGAGCCATCCATCCAGCAGGAGTGCCAGTACCTCGTTGACACGTTTGCGCATCACAAAGGCATGAATCATCTCATTTTCCAGTAAACATTAAGAAATATTTCAAACTTGCAGCCAGTTTTTCTGTTGTGTCGTTGCGGGATGGGGGGAAAACATCAATAAATAGCTTAATCATCCTGAGCAGGAAATCCACATCCAGAGTCAGTAGTTACCCACAGAAAATAAGCCAACATTTATTGTCCTGTAGCCTTTGTACAGTCTAATGAGAGTTGATGATCCACTGTCAGACAGATCGGGCTTAATCTAACTCTGCCTCTCTTTCAAAGTGTGTTTGTTCAGTGTTCACACCCATGCACCACTGGAGCCACCTTAGCACCCTGATCAGCCAGCTTGAATCACATTCATACCCTGACCTTGTATAAAGTACAAGCACATGGGAGTGATCAAGTGGTAGATATTTGTTGATTGATTTTTTTTTCATTCCTCTTTTGTAGGCGAGCCTTTTAACGCCAAGACACTGATCCATAACGCCGTGTCCAACATCATCTGCTGCCTGGTGTTCGGAGAACGCTTTGAGTACACTGACAAGCAGTACCATGCTATTCTTAAGAGTTTTGATGACGTCATAGAGTTACAAGGACATTTCATAGTGCAGGTGAGACCATTTTACTTGTCATTTTCCAAACTACTCTGTTTCCAAATTACTATTAAACTGGAAATATGTGGAAGGTCAGGCTGCAAATCAGCTTATACACTCATGAGCCTTCATAAGTCTGCTTGTTCAGGAGGGACCCCCTGTCAGCAGGAGGTCAATGATCCATCCAAGTCCCCCAATGGTTACATGTCTGGGTATCTGTGAGGAGGATGCTCAGTTTTCAATTCCTTCCAATGCAGCATCATCGTGCCTGTCCAGAGAGTGACAACAGCTTGTGGGCTCTGCAAAAAGTCTCCAAACGTGTTCTCATGTGATCCTGGATTTGCCTTCATGCAGATTTTTAACATGTTTCCTTGGTTGATGAAGCGGCTGCCTGGAGCACATCAGAAATTAGTCGCAGAGATGCAAACAGTGATTAACTTTGTGGACATGAAGGTTCAAGAGCACAAGAGGAATTTTGACCCCTCCTCAACAAGAGATTACATCGACTGCTTCCTCGCAGAGATGGGAGAAGTGAGGATCTTTAAGTGTCTATTACGCTTTTCCACCTGTTCTCCGAAGGAAGTACAACTGATGACAGAAATATTTCTGTTTCACAGAAAGAGGATCAGGAGTCTGGTTTTGATATGAAAAATTTATCATTTTGCACAATGGATTTGTTTGGTGCCGGAACTGAAACTACCACAACGACCTTACATTGGGGACTGCTCTACATGATCTACTATCCTCAAATACAAGGTGTGCAGGGGCGTCCCCTTCACTGGTTGTTATTTGTAGCAGTAAACGTTACAGCGTTCCCCTTCCTGTACCCTATGCAGAGAAAGTCTACGCTGAAATCAGTTCTGTCATTGGTTCATCCAGAGAGCCCTCCATCACCGACAGGGACAATATGCCCTACACCAACGCTGTCATCCATGAAATCCAGAGAATGGCCAACATCATTCCTCTCAATGTTGTCCACATGACCAGCAGGGACACCACACTCAGCAATTACACAATCCCAAAGGTACATAGAGCTGCATGAGATCAGCAAGGAAAGATATCGTCATAGGATGTGATGAAAAAGAAAGTTTTTATCTAATTTTTAATAAGTTCAGGCACTTTAACACCAGTTCCACCTCATTGTGTTCCACCATTGAAGTCATGGAAGTATGGACGTTATATTAATTCAACAGGTGGCAACAATGAAACCCTCTGCATGCACCACCAATCAAGTTTTAAAAGAAAGACAGACCTCTACAAACTCATCTCTACATGAAACATTTAGAACCGTGGATTGGTGCATGTTGAACATTTAAAGTTGATGGTTGCTATTTCCTCAGGGTACCATAATCATGCCCACACTGGACTCAATTCTGCATGATGAATCCATGTGGGAGACTCCACATTCCTTCAACCCACAGCATTTTCTGGACCAAGATGGTAAATTCAGGAGAAGAGAGGCCTTCCTCCCATTTTCAGCAGGTGAGAGAACATGTAAAACCCCAAAACAGCATGGATGAAGGGGGTTCAGTTACTGATGGTTTCAATCAATGTATATGGAAAAATCAGGAGAGGTTAAATGTTCAAACTCACCAGGCCTCACGTGTATTTTTAACATACTCAGGAAAGCGTGTGTGTCTCGGGGAGCAGCTGGCCAGGATGGAGTTGTTCCTCTTCTTTACCTCCCTCCTTCAGAGGTTTTCTTTCTGCATGGCTGACGGAGAGCAGCCCAGTCTGGAGTTCAAGTTAGGAGGCGCACGCTGCCCCAAACCCTACCGCCTGCGTGCTATTCCGAGATGAACAGCTGATGTAAATTAACTGACTAATTTAAGAAGTAAAATCGGTTATTATAATCCATCAGTTCCATCTAAAACAATGGTTAAGAACATACAAGTGATTCATAAGACAAAATGATAAATTACCAGTATTCTAAAATCATCAATATTTTTTGGTCAAAAATGGACAAAAATGAATTGACTTTTGTATTACAGTGGTGTTTTGAGAACTTGACAGAGGGAAAACTTCTACAACTTCAGAGAAGGCCTAAAAATTTCGGACAAAAAAAAATAATCTTGAATAAATATCAATTGTTATGCTTTAAAAGGTCTAGCATTTTATTTACTAGAACATATGTACATAAAAATCATTCAGTTTAACGTTATATTCACATCAGCATTGGAATGGTTACTGTCCTGGAAACGTGTTATCCAATCTGAATCGTCCTTCTCCATCAAGGCCCAGTCATCTGGCTCATTCATTGGTTAGGACTTCATGAATCCACAGGAAGTCAAACCCATGTATTGTTGGTTGGAGAATGACAGGCAAAGTGACCAATCAGAGTTTGATTTAAAGAGGGTAGGAAAAAAAAAATTGTACGTCTTCACGAAGTCCTAACACTGAAAGCCCTGGTACCAAATGCACGGCCCACCACTGGAACTTGACAGTACATTGATTTATGATAATGAGAAGAGAATACATTGGCCAGATAATTCATAGCCCTGTTTCTATAAGGGCTAGGTCTTTTTGAATACCTGAAAACATAATCGATGCTGGATCATATGGATGTTCCTGATGACTAAGTGGTGAGCCAACTGCCTCAACCTGTTTATGGTCGCCAGTGAGGTAGTTCTGTGGAACCGCACCTATTGAAAACTTGAGTGAATGGGTGCACTTTAAACACCAACTTTTGAGCTGCCTCACTAATCTGGAATGCATGTGGACATATGTGCACTTGAGGCCCACTACGGGTCGTCTGCTCCTACCAGGACCTTGTGGAAAAAGAAAGAACCAAAATCACAATAAAACAAGCACATACACAAAATAAAAATACAAATATAAAACTCCTGGCTTTGCTCCCATGTTCTCATGAGGTGAACTGAAAAATCTAAAAGTTTTTCTATGTCCACCAAAGGCACATTTCTCTCAATTAATGTTCACGAATCTATCTAAATCTCTGTTCGTGGTGAGGCACATCAAGATACTGGTTAGAATGTTGCATCCCAAATGTGCTCTATGGGTGACATGGCAAAACCTGGGATGTTTTCAGCTTCCAGGAATGGTATCCAGATCGTTGCAGCAAGCTGAAGGGCAACGTGTGTAAGTTACATTTTACTGGTCCATATAATGCGTCGTAAAGACTTCAACAAATACAAAAGTCGCTCCTTTTCTGTTTTTTTAAATTGCCTCATGTACACACTGGATCTGTGTTCAAAGGTCACCATGTTTTTATGCCAAAGGTTATTCACATGAGATTATCCTCGAGCATGAATAGACCTGCAAACAGCTCGACTGATCTTTGTTCAGTGGTGAAAGTAGAGCTGATGTTACAGTACAACTCAGGAGAGACACAATTATACGTGCAACATCATCAGAAATAGGTTAAGAATGGAGATGATACTCGGTACACTCGGCTTGGAATGGATGGACGGCAAGACCGTCCTCATATTTCTCTTAGTTTTTGTCTTGTTGGCTGATTACTTGAAGAACAGAGTGCCGTCAAACTTTCCGCCTGGGCCGCGGTCCCTTCCTTTGATCGGGGATCTTCATCGCATCGACCCCTCCAGACTTCACTTACAGTTTGCAGAGGTAAGTGCAGATGTTCATATACAGAGTAGAACAATTCAGGGAACACTTTGCTTCAGATTGGGAACACTTCTGTTTCATTCACCTCTCAATGATTAAAATCCTATTCAGAATCTTTGCGTGTGCAGATGACATCTACTGTCAGTGGCGCCTAAGCCACAACTGATGTTTGTAAAAATGTTGTTTGATGAGATCAAGTTCAACTCCTTTGTTGTGATATTAATCATTTGGCCTCAGTTCCTCCTTGTATATTTATTGACAGTATCTTGGTTGGTTTAACATAAAGCTGATGATGACAACACACAATATTCTCCAGCTGTTGGAGGCACATCACAGAGATATGGATTAACCTTTTATTCCCTCTCTGAATTGTTTTGCTTCCAGTTTGCAAGAAAGTATGGGAACATTTTCAGCCTTCGTATTTTTGGTGGGAGAGTCGTGATATTGAACGGCTACAAAACTGCGAAAGAGGCACTGGTGGAAAAAGGAGAGGATTATGTGGATCGTCCCTCAATTCCCATTTTTGAAATGTTTGAGAACAGAGGTGAGGTTTGGGTACTCGAGTGACTGGCAGAAAACTAGATATTTTTCCTCATGATCCTGTTTTGTACCTTTTTTAAAGGTCTCGTGATATCTAATGGTAACCGCTGGAGACAGCAGAGGCGATTCGCTCTTCACACTCTCAGGAACTTTGGAATTGGGAAGAAGAGTCTAGAGCCATCCATCCAGCTAGAGTGCCAGTACCTCATTGACGCGTTTGCGCATCACAAAGGCATGAACCATCTCATTTTCCAGTAAACATTAACATATACATCCAACCTGCAGCCAGTTTTTCTGTTGGGTGGTCATGGGACAGGGGAAAACATCAATAAATAGCTTAATCATCCTCAGCAGGAAATGCACATCCAGAGTCAGTAGTTACCCACAGAAAATAAGCCAACATTTATTGTCCTGTAACCTTTGTACAGTCTAATGAGAGTTGATGATTGCACTGTCAGCAGGCAGACCTGTTGACTTTGTCCCAGTTCCAGTGATGGTGAGGTCTGATTAACACATTTCATTTGACTTCAGACAGTGAGGTGAAGTAAGCACAGATCGGGCTTAATCTAACTCTGCCTATCTTTCAAAGTGTGTTTGTTCAGTGTTCACACCCATGCACCACTGGAGCCACCTCAGCTACACTCCCCTGATCAGCCAGCTTGAATCACATTCATACCCTAACCTTGTATAAAGTACAAGCACATGAAAGTGATCCAGTGGTGGATATTTGTTGATTGATTTTTTTTTCCTTCCTTTTTTATAGGCGAGCCTTTTAACGCCAAGACACTGATCCATAATGCCGTGTCCAACATCATCTGCTGCCTGGTGTTCGGAGAACGCTTTGAGTACACTGACAAGCAGTACCATGCTATTCTTAAGAGTTTTGATGATGTCATAGAGTTACAAGGACATTTCATAGTGCAGGTGAGATCATTTTACTTGTCTTTTCCAAATTAGTCTGTTTCCAAATTACTATTAAACTGGAAATATGTGGAAGGTTAGGCTGCAAATCAGCTAATACACTCATGAGCCTTCATAAGCCTGCTTGTTCAGGAGGGACCTCCTGTAAGAAGGCCCCACGAGGGCTACATGTCTGGGTATCTGTGAGGAGGATGCTCAGTTTTTAACTCCTTCCAATCAAGCATCATATTGCTCGTCCAGAGAGTGACAACAGCTTGTGGGCTCTACAGAAAGTCTTTAAAATTGTTCTCATGTGATCCTGGATTTGCCTTCATGCAGATTTATAACACATTTCCTTGGTTGATGAAGCGGCTGCCTGGAGCACATCAGACATTATTCGCAGAGATAAAAAAGGTGATTAACTTTGTGGACACAAAGATTCAAGAGCACAAGAGGAATTTTGACCCCTCCTCAACAAGAGATTACATCGACTGCTTCCTTGCAGAGATGGGAGAGGTGAGGATCTTTAAGTGTCTGTTAGACCTTTTCCTGTATTCTTCAAAGAAAATACAACTGATGACAGAAATATTTCTGTTTCACAGAAAGAGGATCAGGAGTCTGGTTTTGATATCAAAAATTTATCATTTTGCACGTCGGATTTGTTTGTTGCGGGAACTGAAACTACCACAACGACCTTACATTGGGGACTGCTCTACATGATCTACTATCCTCAAATACAAGGTGTGCAGGGGCGTCCACCTCACTGGTTGTTATTTGTAGCAGTAAATGTTACACCGTTCTCCTTCCTGTACCCTATGCAGAGAAAGTCTACGCTGAAATCAGTTCTGTCATTGGTTCATCCAGAGAGCCCTCAATCACCGACAGGGACAATATGCCCTACACCAACGCTGTCATCCATGAAATCCAGAGAATGGCCAACATCATTCCTCTCAATGTGGTCCACATGACCAGCAGGGACACCACACTCAGCAATTACACAATCCCAAAGGTAAGTAGAGCTGCATGAGATCAGCAAAGAAAGATATCGTCATAGGATGTGATGAAAACGAAACGTTTCTCTCATCATTTATAAGTTCAGGCATTTTAACACCAGTTCCACCTCATTGTGTTTCACCATTGAAGTCATGCAAGTATGGAAGTTGTATTAATTCAACAGTTGGTTGTAGTCGGTGGCAGCAATGAAATCCAATGCTTGGACCACCAATCAAGTTTTAAACAAAAGACAGACCTCTACAAACTCATCTCTACATGAAGTATTTAGTATCTTGGATTGGTGCATGTTGAACATTTAAAAATGATGGTTGCTATTTCCTCAGGGTACCATAATCGTGCCCACACTGGACTCAATTCTGCACGATGAATCAATGTGGGAGACTCCACATTCCTTCAACCCACAGCATTTTCTGGACCAAGATGGTAAATTCAGGAAAAGAGAGGCCTTCCTCCCATTTTCAGCAGGTGAGAGAACATGTAAAACCCCAAAACAGCATGGATGAAGGGGGTGCAGTTATTGATGGTTTCAATCAATGTATATGGAAAAATCAGGAGAGGTCAAAGGTTCAAACTCACCAGGTTTTACATATATGTTTAACATCCTCAGGAAAGCGTGTGTGTCTCGGGGAGCAGCTGGCCAGGATGGAGCTATTCCTCTTCTTTACCTCCCTCCTTCAGAGGTTTTCTTTCTGCATGGCTGACGGAGAGCAGCCCAGTCTGGAGTTCAAGTTAGGAGGCGCACGCTGCCCCAAACCCTACCGCCTGTGTGCTGTTCTGAGATAAAAAGCTCATTTAACTTCACGGACTAATTTAAAAAATGAAATCGGTTATTATAATCCATCAGTTCCTGCTGAATTAATAATTAAAAACATACAACTTATTCATAAGACAAAAAGATAAATTGATCTAAAATCATCAATATTTACTGGTCAAAAAGGGATAAAAATTATTTACCTCTGCCAAGGAGGTTGTTTTTGCCAGCGTCTGTCTGTCTGTCTGTCTGTCCGTCCGTCCGTCAGTCCGTCCGTCCGTCCGTCCGTCCGTCCGTCCGTCAGGAACATAACACAAAAAGTTATGGACCGATTTTGATGAAATTTTCAGGATTTGTTGGAAATGTGAAAAGGAAGAACTGATTTCATTTTCGGGGTGATCCGGAAGAAATCCTGGATTCTGGATAACTTTGAAATTTTCATTAACATTGTGGTAAATGGGGCCAAAAGAAGTTGTTGCGCTTGGTGGAGGTCTGTGCTCTCCGAGTCCTTTCTAGTTCACTTTTGTGTTACAGTGGTGTTTTGAGAACTTAACATTGGAAAACCTTATCAACCTTCAGAGAAGGTCTAAAAATTTGGGACAAAAATAAAAATAGTATTGAATAAATATCAATCATTATGCTTTAAAAGGTCTACCACTTTATTTAAGAAAAAACATTTGCATAAAAATCAGTCAGTTTAATGTCATATTAACATCAGCATTGAAATGGTTATTGTCCTGGAAACGCGTTATCAAATAAGAATGATCCTTCTCCATCAAGGCCGAGTCATCTGGCTCATTCATTGGTTCGGACTTCATGAATCCACAGGAAGAAGTCCAACCCATGTATTGTTGGGTGGAGAGTGACGGGCAAAGTGACCAATCAGGGTTTGGTTTTAAGTGGTTAGGAACCAAAAAGTTGTACGTGTTCATGAAGTCAGTGCCCACTGAAAGCCCTGGTACCAAATGCACAGCGCACCACTGGAACTTGACAGTACATTAATTTATGATCATGAGAAGAGAATACATTGGCCAGATAATTCATAGCCCTGTTTCTATAAGGGCTAGGTCTTTTTGAATACCTGAAAACATAATCAATGCTGGATCATCTGGATGGTTCCTGATGAGTAAGTGCTGAGCTAACTGCTTCAACCTGCTCAGTGGGTGACATGTCAAACCCTGGGATAATTTCAGCTTGCAGGAATTGTATCCAGATCATTACAACATGCTGAAGGTCACTGTGTTCAACTTACATTTAAATGGTCCATTTAAAGCATAAGAAGCACTTGAACAAAGACAAAAGTCACTTGCTCCTTTTCTGTTTTTTTAATTGCCTCATGTACACACTGGATCTGTGTTCAAAGGCCACCATGTTTTTGTGCCAAAGGTTATTCACATGAGATTATCCTCGAGCATGAATAGACCTGCAAACAGCTCGAGTGATCTTTGTTCAGTTGTGAAAGTAGAGCTGATGTTACAGTACAACTCAGGAGAGACACAATTATACGTGCGACATCCTCAGAAATAGGTTAAGAATGGAGACGATACTCGGCACACTCGGCTTGGAATGGATGGACGGCAAGACCGTCCTCATATTTCTCTTAGTTTTTGTCTTGTTGGCTGATTACTTGAAGAACAGAGTGCCGTCAAACTTTCCGCCTGGGCCGCGGTCCCTTCCTTTGATCGGGGATCTTCATCGCATCGACCCCTCCAGACTTCACTTACAGTTTGCAGAGGTAAGTGCAGACGTTCATATACAGAGCAGAACAATTCAGGGAACACTTTGCTTCAGATTGGGAACACTTCTGTTTCATTCACCTCTCAATGATTAAAATCCTATTCAGAATCTTTGCGTGTGCAGATGACATCTACTGTCAGTGGCGCCTGAGCAACAACTGATGTTTGTAAAACTGTTGTTTGATGAGATCAAGTTCAACTCCTTTGTTGTGATATTAATCATTTGGCCTCAGTTCCTCCTTGTATATTCATTGACAGTATCTTGGTTGGTTTAACATAAAGCTGATGATGACAACACACAATATTCTCCAGCTGTTGGAGGCACATCACAGAGATATGGATTAAACTTTTGTTCCCTCTGGATTGTTTTGCTTCCAGTTTGCAAGAAAGTATGGAAACATTTTCAGCCTTCGTATTTTTGGTGGGAGAGTCGTGATATTGAACGGCTACAAAACTGTGAGAGAGGCACTGGTGGAAAAAGGAGAAGACTACGTGGATCGTCCCTCAATTCCCATTTTTGAAGTGTTTGGGAACAGAGGTGAGGTTTGGGTACTCAACTGACTGCCAGAAAACTAGATGTTTTTTCCTCATGATCCTGTTTTGTGCCTTTCTTAAAGGTCTCGTGATATCTAATGGTAACCTCTGGAAACAGCAGAGGCGATTCGCTCTTCACACTCTCAGGAACTTTGGAATTGGGAAGAAGAGCCTAGAGCCATCCATCCAGCAGGAGTGCCAGTACCTCGTTGATGCATTTGCGCATCACAAAGGCATGAATCATCTCATTTTCCAGTAAACATTAACAAATATTTGCAACTTGCAGCCAGTTTTTCTGTTGTGTGGTTGGGGGACGGGGGGAAAACATCAATAAATAGCTTAATCATCCTGAGCAGGAAATGCACATCCAGAGTCAGTAGTTACCCACAGAAAATAAGCCAACATTTATTGTCCTGTAGCCTTTGTACAGTCTAATGAGAGTTGATGATTGCACTGTCAGACAGATCGGGCTTAATCTAACTCTGCCTCTCTTTCAAAGTGTGTTTGTTCAGTGTTCACACCCATGCACCACTGGAGCCACCTCAGCTACACTCCCCTGATCAGCCAGCTTGAATCACATTCATACCCTAACCTTGTATAAAGTACAATCACATGGGAGTGATCAAGTGGTAGATATTTGTTGATTGATTTTTTTTTCCTTCCTTTTTTATAGGCGAGCCTTTTAACGCCAAGACACTGATCCATAACGCCGTGTCCAACATCATCTGCTGCCTGGTGTTTGGAGAACGCTTTGAGTACACTGACAAGCAGTACCATGCTATTCTTAAGAGTTTTGATGACGTCATAGAGTTACAAGGACATTTCATAGTGCAGGTGAGACCATTTTTACTTGTGTTTTTCCAAACTAGTCTGTTTCCAAATTACTATTAAACTGGAAATATGTGGAAGGTCAGGCTGCAAATCAGCTAATACACTCATGAGCCTTCATAAGCCTGCTTGTTCAGGAGGGACCTCCTGTAAGAAGGCCCCACGAGAGCTACATGTCTGGGTATCTGTGAGGAGGATGCTCAGTTTTTAACTCCTTCCAATCAAGCATCATATTGTGGCCTCAACAGAAAGTCTTTAAAATTGTTCTCATGTGATCCTGGATTTGCCTCCATGCAGATTTATAACACATTTCCTTGGTTGATGAAGCGGCTCCCTGGAGCACATCAGACATTATTCGCAGAGATAAAAAAGGTGATTAACTTTGTGGACACAAAGATTCAAGAGCACAAGAGGAATTTTGACCCCTCCTCAACAAGAGATTACATCGACTGCTTCCTCGCAGAGATGGGAGAGGTGAGGATCTTTAAGTGTCTGTTAGGCCTTTTCCTGTATTCTCCTAAGGAAGTACAACTGATGACGGGAATATTTGTGTTTGGCAGAAAGAGGATCAGGAGTCTGGTTTTGATATCAAAAATTTATCATTTTGCACGTCGGATTTGTTTGGTGCCGGAACTGAAACTACCACAATGACCTTACATTGGGGACTGCTCTACATGATCTACTATCCTCAAATACAAGGTGTGCAGGGGCGTCCGCCTCACTAGTTGTTATTTGTAGCAGTAAACGTTACACCGTTCCCCTTCCTGTACCCTATGCAGAGAAAGTCTACGCTGAAATTAGTGCTGTCGTTGGTTCATCCAGAGAGCCCTCCATCACCGACAGGGACAATATGCCCTACACCAACGCTGTCATCCATGAAATCCAGAGAATGGCCAACATCATTCCTCTCAATGTTGTCCACATGACCAGCAGGGACACCACACTCAGCAATTACACAATCCCAAAGGTACATAGAGCTGCATGAGATCAGCAAGGAAAGATATCGTCATAGGATGTGATGAAAAAGAAAGATTTTATCTCATTTTTAATCAGTTCAGGCACTTTAACGCCAGTTCCACCTCATTGTGTTCCACCATTGAAGTCATGGAAGTATGGACGTTATATTAATTCAACAGGTGGCAGCAAAGAAACCCTCTGCTTGCACCACCGATCAAGTTTTAAAAGAGAGACAGACCTCTACAAACTCATCTCTACATGAAGCATTTAGAACCGTGGATTGGTGCACGTTGAACATTTAAAGTTGATGGTTGCTATTTCCTCAGGGTACCATAATCATGCCCACACTGGACTCAATTCTGCATGATGAATCCATGTGGGAGACTCCACATTCCTTCAACCCACAGCATTTTCTGGACCAAGATGGTAAATTCAGGAAAAGAGAGGCCTTCCTCCCATTTTCAGCAGGTGAGAGAACATGTAAAACCCAAAAACAGCATGGATGAAGGGGGTGCAGTTATTGATGGTTTCAATCAATGTATATGGAAAAATCAGGAGAGGTCAAAGGTTCAAACTCACCAGGCCTCACGTGTATTTTTAACATCCTCAGGAAAGCGTGTGTGTCTCGGGGAGCAGCTGGCCAGGATGGAGCTGTTCCTCTTCTTTACCTCCCTCCTTCAGAGGTTTTCTTTCTGCATGGCTGACGGAGAGCAGCCCAGTCTGGAGTTCAAGTTAGGAGGCGCACGCTGCCCCAAACCCTACCGCCTGCGTGCCATTTTGAGATGAACAGCTGATGTAAATTAACTGACTAATTTAAGAAGTAAAATCGGTTATTATCATCCATCAGTTCCATCTAAAAGAATGGTTAAAAACATACAAGTGATTCATAAGACAAAATTATAAATTACCAGTATTCTAAAATCATCAATATGTTTGGTCAAAAATGGACAAAAATGAATTGACTTTTGTATTACAGTGGTGTTTTGAGAACTTGACAGAGGGAAAACTTCTACACCTTCAGAGGAGGCCTAAAAATGTTTGAACAAAGAAAAATTGTATTGAATAAATATCAATTGTTATGTTTTAAAAGGTCTAGCATTTTATTTACTAGAACATATGTACATAAAAATCATTCAGTTTAATGTCATATTAACATCGGCAATGAAATGGTTACTGTCCTGGAAATGCGTTATCCAATCAGAATCGTCCTTCTCCATCAAGGCCCAGTCATCTGGCCCATTCATTGGTTAGGACTTCATGAATCCACAGGAAGTCCAACCCATGTATTGTTGGTTGGAGAGTGACGGGCAAAGTGACCAATCAGGGTTTGGTTTTAAGTGGTTAGGAACCAAAAAGTTGTACGTGTTCATGAAGTCAGTGCCCACTGAAAGCCCTGGTACCAAATGCACAGCGCACCACTGGAACTTGACAGTACATTAATTTATGATCATGAGAAGAGAATACATTGGCCAGATAATTCATAGCCCTGTTTCTATAAGGGCTAGGTCTTTTTGAATACCTGAAAACATAGTCGATGCTGGATCATCTGGATTGTTCCTGACGAGTAAGTGCTGAGCTAACTGCTTCAACCTGCTCAGTGGGTGACATGTCAAACCCTGGGATAATTTCAGCTTGCAGGAATTGTATCCAGATCATTACAACATGCTGAAGGTCACTGTGTTCAACTTACATTTAATTGGTCCATTTAAAGCATAAGAAGCACTTGAACAAAGACAAAAGTCACTTGCTCCTTTTCTTTTTTTTTAATTGCCTCATGTACACACTGGATCTGTGTTCAAAGGTCACCATGTTTTTATGCCGAAGATCATTCACATGAGATTATCCTCGAGCATGAATAGACCTGCAAACAGCTCAGGTGATCTTTGTTCAGTGGTGAAAGTAGAGCTGATGTTACAGTACAACTCAGGAGAGACACAATTATACGTGCAACATCCTCAGAAATAGGTTAAGAATGGAGACGATACTCGGCACACTCGGCTTGGAATGGATGGACGGCAAGACCGTCCTCATATTTCTCTTAGTTTTTGTCTTGTTGGCTGATTACTTGAAGAACAGAGTGCCGTCAAACTTTCCGCCTGGGCCGCGGTCCCTTCCTTTGATCGGGGATCTTCATCGCATCGACGCCTCCAGACTTCACTTACAGTTTGCAGAGGTAAGTGCAGATGTTCATATACAGAGCAGAACAATTCAGGGAACACTTTGCTTCAGATTGGGAACACTTCTGTTTCATTCACCTCTCAATGATTAAAATCCTATTCAGAATCTTTGCGTGTGCAGATGACATCTACTGTCAGTGGCGCCTGAGCCACAACTGATGTTTGTAAAAATGTTGTTTGATGAGATCAAGTTCAACTCCTTTGTTGTGATATTAATCATTTGGCCTCAGTTCCTCCTTGTATATTTATTGACAGTATCTTGGTTGGTTTAACATAAAGCTGATGATGACAATACACAATATGCTCCAGCTGTTGGAGGCACATCACAGAGATATGGATTAACCTTTTGTTCCCTCTCTGAATTTTTTTGCTTCCAGTTTGCAAGAAAGTATGGGAACATTTTCAGCCTTCGTATTTTTGGTGGGAGAATCGTGATATTGAACGGCTACAAAACTGTGAGAGAGGCACTGGTGGAAAAAGGAGAGGATTATGTGGATCGTCCCTCAGTTCCACTTTTTGAAATGGTTGGAAACAGAGGTGAGGTTTGGGTACTCGAGTGACTGGCAGCAAACTAGATGTTTTTCCTCATGATCCTGTTTTGTACCTTTCTTAAAGGTCTATTGTTATCTAATGGTAACCGCTGGAGACAGCAGAGGCGATTCGCTCTTCACACTCTCAGGAACTTTGGAATTGGGAAGAAGAGCTTGGAGCCATCCATCCAGCAGGAGTGCCAGTACCTCATTGATGAGTTTGCGCATCAAAAAGGCATGAACCATCTCATTTTCCAGTAAACATTAACATATAAATCAAACTTGCAGCCAGTTTTTCTGTTGGGTGGTCATGGGACAGGGGAAAACATCAATAAATAGCTTAATCATCCTCAGCAGGAAATGCACATCCAGAGTCAGTGGTTACCCACAGAAAATAAGCCAACATTTATTGTCCTGTAACCTTTGTACAGTCTAATGAGAGTTGATGATTGCACTGTCAGCAGGCAGACCTGTTGACTTTGTCCCAGTTCCAGTGATGGTGAGGTGTGATTAACACATTTCATTTGACTTCAGACAGTGAGGTGAAGTAAGCACAGATCGGGCTTAATCTAACTCTGCCTCTCTTTCAAAGTGTGTTTGTTCAGTGTTCACACCCATGCACCACTGGAGCCACCTCAGCTACACTCCCCTGATCAGCCAGCTTGAATCACATTCATACCCTGACCTTGTATAAAGTACAAGCACATGAAAGTGATCCAGTGGTGGATATTTGTTGATTGATTTTTTTTTCCTTCCTTTTTTATAGGCGAGCCTTTTAACGCCAAGACACTGATCCATAACGCCGTGTCCAACATCATCTGCTGCCTGGTGTTTGGAGAACGCTTTGAGTACACTGACAAGCAGTACCGTGCAATTCTTAAGAGTTTTGATGACGTCATAGAGTTACAAGGACATTTCATAGTGCAGGTGAGACCATTTTACTTGTCTTTTTCCAAACTACTCTGTTTCCAAATTACTATTAAACTGGAAATATGTGGAAGGTCAGGCTACAAATCAGCTAATACACTCATGAGCCTTCATAAGCCTGCTTGTTCAGGAGGGACCTCCTGTCAGCAGGAGGTCAATGATCCATCCAAGTCCCCCACTGGCTACATTACTTGGTATCTGAGAGGAGGATACTCAGTTTTCAATTCCTTCCAATCAAGCATCATATTGCCTGTCCAGAGAGTGACAACAGCTTGTGGGCTCTACAGAAAGTCTCCAAACGTGTTCTCATGTGATCCTGGATTTTCCTTCATGCAGATTTTTAACATGTTTCCTTGGTTGATGAAGCGGCTGCCTGGAGCACATCAGACAATAATTGCAGAGGTAAAAAAGGTGATTAACTTTGTGGACACGAAGATTCAAGAGCACAAGAGGAATTTTGACCCCTCCTCAACAAGAGATTACATCGACTGCTTCCTTGCAGAGATGGGAGAGGTGAGGATCTTTAAGTGTCTGTTAGACCTTTTCCTGTATTCTTCAAAGAAAATACAACTGATGACAGAATTATTTCTGTTTCACAGAAAGGAGATCAGGAGTCTGGTTTTGATATGAAAAATTTATCATTTTGCACAGTGGATTTGTTTGTTGCGGGAACTGAAACTACCACAACGACCTTACATTGGGGACTGCTCTACATGATCTACTATCCTCAAATACAAAGTGTGCAGGGGCGTCCCCTTCACTGGTTGTTATTTGTAGCAGTAAATGTTACACCGTTCCCCTTCCTGTACCCTATGCAGAGAAAGTCTACGCTGAAATTAGTGCTGTCGTTGGTTCATCCAGAGAGCCCTCCATCACCGACAGGGACAATATGCCCTACACCAACGCTGTCATCCATGAAATCCAGAGAATGGCCAACATCATTCCTCTCAATGAGGTCCACATGACCAGCAGGGACACCACACTCAGCAATTACACAATCCCAAAGGTACATAGCATGAGATCAGCAAAGAAAGATATCATCATAGGATGTGATGAAAAATAAACATTTATCTCACCAGTGATAAGTTCAAGCAGTTTATCACCAGTTCCACCTCATTGTGTTCCACCATTGAAGTCATGGAAGTATGGAAGTTGTATTAATTCAACAGTTGGTTGTAGTTGGTGGTAGCAATGAAACCCTCTGTTTGCACCACCGATCAAGTTGTAAACGAAAGACAGACCTCTACAAACTCATCTCTACATGAAGTATTTAGAACCGTGGATTGGTGCATGTTGAACATTTAAAGTTGATGGTTGCTATTTCCTCAGGGTACCATAATCATGCCCACACTGGACTCAATTCTGCATGATGAATCCATGTGGGAGACTCCACATTCCTTCAACCCACAGCATTTTCTGGACCAAGATGGTAAATTCAGGAAAAGAGAGGCCTTCCTCCCATTTTCAGCAGGTGAGAGAACATGTAAAACCCCAAAACAGCATGGATGAAGGGGGTGCAGTTACTGATGGTTTCAATCAATGTATATGGAAAAATCAGGAGAGGTCAAAGGTTCAAACTCACCAGGCTTCACGTGTATGTTTAACACCCTCAGGAAAGCGTGTGTGTCCCGGGGAGCAGCTGGCCAGGATGGAGCTGTTCCTCTTCTTTACCTCCCTCCTTCAGAGGTTTTCTTTCTGCATGGCTGACGGAGAGCAGCCCAGTTTGGAGTTCAAGTTAGGAGGCGCACGCTACCCCAAACCCTACTGCCTGCGTGCCATTCTGAGATAATCAGCCGACTTAACAGCTACAGATACAAAATATTCTGTTCAGTACAATAATACTAATAATACTAAAGTATAATAATAATGTTTCGTTGATTTTAGTTAATCTAAAATAAGAAAATCTTCAAAATATTCTTGGTAATAAAAGTAAGTTGTATGTACTGTCCTTGTTCTCAAGTCTCTGAGTTCATGTTGTTTTAGTCAGCATGTAGCAGATTTCCTTTCAACAGATGTTTACAGTGGGCCAGGCAATAAAGTGTGATGTAACACTGCTGATATGGCTGAAGGAAGGGTTGCATGGTGGAGGGCATAACACGGGCCATCCAGGATCTAAGAACCAAGGAAAGGTCACATGTACACCCTCACGTGTGCCACAACTATTATTTATAGACAAGTTTTGAACCTCTGAATGGAAATCTAAATCAGATCAATCCCCACCAACACTCTTACACCCCCCACTGCACTCAAATGACAATTCACGTAGGAGTAGAACTTTTGAAATTTGACTTTTGAAATGAGTCATGTAGGTCATCTTGTGAAAGAAACTTGTATCCACACCATATAACAACCACATAGTTTGTTTTTGAGTTCAGGTACCTGTTCAAAATGTTAGATTTTCCATCCATCCAGTGATAACAGAGTCTTTCGTGGCAAAACATCATGAATGAAATTTGAAATTTTGAGGCAGAAAAGACAATCTTCTGCACCTTAAAGATTGAGTGAACACACGCTCATTTTGACTCCTTCCTGTCTTTCCCCAGTACAAGAATTGAGGTTAGACATTAAAGTTAAATGGAAAAAAATTCTGACAGGAAACCCCCCCTCCCCGACAACATGAAAACCTGTACTGACGTGTGAATCCTGCCAGATTTACATTCGCAGAAATGATCAGCATCTTTCTGATTTTAAACTCCAAACATAACCGTTTTTAACCTGAGCAGCTGCTTCTCCAGATGATGACATTTACAGTCAGCAGAAGAGCTGAAGCGGGTCACCAAGGCAACAACAGTCATCGGGGCTCCTGCATTTGCTCGAAACACCACCAAACTAGGTCACTAACCTATTTAAGGTGTTTAGTTTGAACAAGTGCGATCATTTAAGGCAGATTTGTGTCAGACCTCAGAGGAAGCTCAGATGCTCGATTCTGGCTGATCTCAGCTGTCGATTAGACAACGGACTGAAGACCAGAACTTCTGGGGAACTTTATCTGATCATTAGCGCAGCGATATCTTTCGTAACGGGGAATTCGTCGAAGCATGAGTGTGTCTGAAGTAGCTGTGCGTTATCAACCATGACGGACAAATGTTTTCATGAAGCCTTGGAAGAGGAGCGGATGGAGCAGCGAGCTGGAGGAATTTGACCGGATCAGGCAAAGATGACCTTCCTCTCATCTGCGTGGAGATGCATCCTTCTGCTCCTCAGCGTGTCTATCCATCGTGAGTATTATTTCATCTCTTTGAACATCCGATTTGAGAGAGACCCCAAGAAGGTACCGCCTCGCTGTCCCCGCCAGGATGCCCTCTGCTGCTCACCAACTCCCAACGCTCAAAGGGCTGTGGCTACCTGACGGTGAAACCGGCTCAGCTCTTCCTCTTGGGCTCCAACCTGACCATTTACTGTCACAACACCAACTGCAGGCAGTGGTAAGAAGGGAGACCCCCGCCCCGCCGCGCCGCCTCTGCTGCACGCCGAAGTTCAGCCCCCGCTTTGCTTCCAGGAATAAAATATTCCTGGCGGTGGACGGCAGCAAAAAGCACCCGGGGGAGAGAATCAACTCCACCACCTTCAGTGTAACGCTGCCCAACGTGCAGACGCCGTCTCTCATGGTGCTCTGCAGGCTGAACAACTCTGGGGGGAGCCCTTTAGTCAATGGACTGTCCCTGAAGGCTGGCCGTACGTGCGCCCCCCCCGCTTACCCCCTCGTTTATTTTCATCCTAATTTTGTCCCCCCTTTCCTCAAGTCCCTCCCGAGAAACCTGGAAATGTTCGGTGTGAAACGTGGAGGGCCTCTCTCTTCCTGGAGTGCTCGTGGGAGCGAGGGCGGGAAACACATCTCAACGCCCAATACAACGTCTCCATCAGCAGGTGTGGCGGTCGTCCTCGCGCGTTGCCCGGGGCCACCCCCCCTCCCTGCTCACCCTTTAAATCCCTCTGTGTTGTCAGGGAAGACGGGACCCCGATACTGATGGCCCACGGCCTAAATGCAACAACCTTGAAGGTGCCGCAATCGACCATCGTCGAGGACAGTAAATATCAAGTGAAGGTCACGGAATACAACTACTTTGGATCCTCCCAGTCCGATCCAGTTTCCCTCCGTTTGGAGGACATGGGTGAGGTTCACCACTTGTTGATGTGATAAATCTTCTGGATTTTACTGACTCGACTGTTTGACCTTCCTTCTGCTCCGTTGCCTTTTGCTCCCGCAGTGGTCCCAGAGGTTCCTCACATCGTGCGGATAACGTTTGAAAACAGCCCCATGGTGGCTTTGCTGCAGTGGAACGTCACCGAATCCTCCGGGAATCTCGTGTCCTCAGTCAGGTTCCGCGCAGGCAACGGCAGCTGGGTAAAGCCGGGCTCTCCTGGAGGTGCTGATGGAGCGGGCGGATGATCTGACCCGAAGCTTCGGTGTTTTCAGGGCAAGGCCGCGGAGCTCGGCCAGGGCCCGGCGCGCGTGCTCGGCCTGACTCCCCTGACCGAATACGAGTTCCAGGTGAGAGCGTGTCAGTCGGGGAGGACATCCAATCCTGGCTCAGCCGCAGATCAAAGGTCACGCTGCAGCCGATGGAGCCCTCCAAGGATGGCGAGGAGCCCCGGACGAGGCAGGCTGCTCCGATAGCGACGCGTGACTGTGATTTGAGAACGTGAGGTGAACAACTTATTTTCAGGTCCATCTCAGGAGCTGCACGTGTGGAGGGTCTTAGGGAACCTGGGGGCCGATAAGATGTGGAACGTGACAGTTTTGTGGAAGGTAGTGTGCCTCAATTTCTCTGAATGAAACCAGACCATCAACCGGCGCGGCTGCAGTCACAGATGGACCTTTTTCCCAGCCTCCATCTCCTGGAGATTACAGCGGGGAGGTGCAACATTACAAGGTCTTCGACGGGGACGTGGAGGAAGCGATCTGCCCTGCCGGCCTGAGCCGGTACACGCTTCAGGTCCCATCAGGGCTCCCGGCCTTAAGCATCAGCGTGGTCACCCTGTATGGATCATCTCCACCTGCCCACGTGCCCCTCAGATATTCAGGTACGCAAACCTGCGAACCACAGAACCAGTCGGACCGGGAGGAGACCTTCAGCGAGTTTCTGGGGGTCTGTTCAGGTGAATCTGGGGCCCTGCTGGAGGGGGCGCTTCCTGCCGACAACGGGAGCACTCTGCTGGTTTCCTGGTCGTGGAGGGAAAGCGGTGGTGAAGCTCTGTACTCCGTGTTAGAATGGGCTGGTGTCGGTGAGGCAGAGCTGCAGTGGAAAAGGCTGGCTCGGGATCAGAACAGCACCTCCATCACAGGTACGCAACCTCCAGCCGGTAACAAGGCTTGTCCAACTGATCCTACCCCCTGAAAGCATCGATCTGGATTTGTTGGACCTAGAGTGTTTGTATTCATACTGTCAAATATATGCCAAATATAATATAAACTGGCTTCTAAAGTTATTTCAGAGTGCGTACCAGGTTCAAAATGGTGACATTTTGCCCCTCCTTCGGTAAATGAGATCAATTTATCAGCTCAATAGTTGTGAAAGTAGTTTGGAGATTTGAAACGTCTCATGTTGATAAATTCAGAAAACAGGAAGTGACTCAATGCTGAAGGGCAAGCCACAATCATCTCATGGGGAAGTTACGACCTCTTGTGGACCTTTTGTGAACGATAACCTTTTATTAATTGTTGATATTCTGAATGAGTCTCCAGGAGGATGTTTCAGCAGACTGTGTGGTTTCAGGTCTGAGCGCAGGCGTGAGATACAAGGTTTCTCTGTACACTGTGACCAGTGCGGGCGTCAGCGCTCCATTGTCCAGACTGGTGTACTCCAGAGAGCAGAGTAAGAGGCACACACACCCTCCAACAATGAAGGTGACATCTAAAAAGCACATCACACTCTCTGTCCGTCTGTCTGTCTGATCGTATGAATTAGAGCCAGTGTCTGGTCCCAGTTTGTCAGTGCTGCAGCGAGAGGCCGGGAGGATGCTGGTCCAGTGGGACGGGCTGCCTGTAGACCAGCAGAGAGGCTTCATCACAGGCTACAGCATCTATCTGCAGACCCTGGACCCCACCAGTACCGAGCACAGAGGTGAGGGGGGCCCAGGGGCTGCACCGCAACCCCCCTCATTGACGTACAGCCGCAAATAAGAACACATGACTCATTCTGAGAACAGTTTTGTGTTTCAAGGTATTTGTTAGTTCACTGTTTCCCTTTGTCGGCTCTCCCGTTAACGACAGAAAGAGTTTCAGTCTGGACAAAAGCACTTTAAGGTTGAATCAGCACTGACAGGGCCAATGGCAAGAATGCCATCTGTAATTTCTCCACCTTATTTAGTGTTTTTGCTGAGCAGCGTGGGCTGAGAGCTGACAGTCACAGTCAGACAACTGTCGTCAGAAGGCAATTATTACGCACTGTTTCACCTGAAGCGTGTGAGCATTTCCTGTTTTAGTCACTGAGTGTGTGTGTGTGTGTGTGTGTGTGTTTGTGTGTGTGTGTGCGTGTGTGTGTGCGTGTGTGTATATACACCCACATGTGCGTTACTTTGATCAGGTTTTCAGGGTGGTGTGGGGAAGTCATGTATGCTGGAGTGCATATGCTCTGTTAACATACTTTTACATCATGGAAAACACACCACTAACATTTCATTGGCAGTCCCCTCCCACAAGTCTTTGCTGCATCAACAGGGGGTTTTCACCTCACCCTTCCTGTAACATGGTGGCATTTAAACAATGCTACCAAGATACTGGATGGTTTAGGCTCTTTTTGGATTTGAACTAACAGAAATGGCCAAAATATCTGCCGAGAGCGAAGTCCGTCTAAACAGTTGCCTTCACCAGACTTTTGCTGCACGGTGACATCGACGTCTTGTGGCGTGAAGCGATGGCACATGTCAGCTGTGGCACATGTTGATGGCC
Organism: Lagocephalus sceleratus; assembly: GCA_911728415.1. Taxonomy (NCBI): domain Eukaryota; kingdom Metazoa; phylum Chordata; class Actinopteri; order Tetraodontiformes; family Tetraodontidae; genus Lagocephalus; species Lagocephalus sceleratus. Next base: position 127,615 of record CAJVRN010000022.1, read on the forward strand.
AGCACGTAAAACGACATTTGAAGCTCTGGTTTCCATCACTTTCTCACCAGAGAGCTGCTGACTTTTCTAGAAACATCTCTAACCACAAGCAGGAAACATGTGGCTGCAAACACGCTACACTCACAGCCTGCCAGCCTGTCCACTTCCTTTACTACAGCTGCTTAGAACCTGCATATCCTGGGATTGAGTTTTGTTATTAGTTTCACCTAAAAATAACCAGGAGACTCAATGAGGTAATTTACTGATTACAGTTACAGGTAGAGATAAAGGTCAGGGAGGTTGGTCCCTTTAAAAGAGAGCATTACTGGAGGCCTTCTCAGTAAAAAAAACTGCTGTAAACTGGTTGTAAAGAAAGAAGTATAAGCTCTTTTTTCCCCTCTGATATTCGCCGGTGCATTATGCAACTGTATTTCCCTCATCTGGGAACGCAAGAGCCACGTCAGCCATGTTGACTCGCCTCATGGCTCACGCTGCTGCTGCTCATGCTGGTGGATAATGTGTAAAATCACTAAAGTTCCACTCTGTGTAAAAGAAAGTGAAAGAGGCTTTTTAAGATGAAGACGTGGCGTCTCTAAAGGCAGCGCTTCCTCTCCTCAGTGACGGTGAACGGATCGGCGCCGGGCCAGGAGTGGCTGGACTGTCCTGACGTGCCTCTGGTTCTGCAGGCGGCTGCGTCCACCTCGGCGGGGGAGGGCCTTCGGGGGGTGCAGGTCTACGCTCCAGCCGCAGACCCTCCAGATGATTCGTTTCAGCCGGTCCTGACGGCCTTCGTGGTCGTCTTCTTCGTGGCCGTCATCGTCCTCACCAACCTGATGTGCCTCGGGTGTGTGCAGCAGAGGTAACAGTTCCCGTGCTGCTGGGACCTGTGGGATCGGATGTGAGAGGGCGCAAGTGATGTTGGATGAGCAGGTCTTTGTGTTACTCATAACCAGGACCAGAATCGGTGGCTTTCACAGAAGGTCACACCACAACAGGAGCATCAGTACAAGAAGCCACGGGAGCTTTTTAGTTTCTGACAAGAACAGAAACCCGAAATCTTCGCTCAGAGCGAAGCTGCACAGGCTGCAAGGTAACCTCTGCGAGTTGCGGGAATTGAAACGTCTTTTTGTTTCCATCTGCAGGATCAAAAAGAGATGTTTGTCCTGGAGGCCGGCATGTTTGGGCAAGCCCCTGCCGAAACCGGGCAACAGTGTTGCCATCAGACTTCTGGAGGTAAGAAAGGTCAGACGGCGAGGCCGAACTGGGCAGGCCAACTATTTGTACAGCACTATTTGGACACTCATAGTGCTGTACGAGGCAGAGCGGAGCTCCGTACAACTGAAGCGGCAGCGGTTCTGGGAACAGGAACATCCTTTTAGACGTCCCAAAGGAACACCGTTGATTCATGTTTATTCGTCTGAGCAGGGCTGAACTGTGTCTACGTCTGCTCTCTTCTCAGATGGAGGAAACTGAACTGACCTTCCCGTCTCCCTTCCCTGACCCTCCGCTGTCCCCCATCAGCCTCGTCTCCCAGGAGGACCGGGAGGACCCCTACCCCAGCGTCCACGTCAAGAGATCCAAGACTGGATCGGGACCGCAGCCCGCAAAGGGCCCTTCGATCGCGACGGACCCGGACACCAGCGCTCTGGAGCACGATGTCAGCTACAAGCCCCAGACCCCCCTGCTGGGCCCTCAGGAGGAGGAGGCTGTGGTGGACAGTGAAGAAGAGCGGTGGGAAACGCCAGCTGCGCTGGAGGAAGACCGGTGTTCGGAATCACCCGGGGGATTCCTGCGAACTCTTCTCCTGGGGGCCGAGGTGGATCACCCCCCCGTGACTCTCTGCTCCACTGGCAGCTCTCTGTGGCCTCCTCAGAGAAACCTGCTTCAGGATGGATTCCCTGTGGAACCGAGGGCACCGGGGGACGAGGAGGAGACGAGGTCTTCCTCTTTGGAGCTACGCCAGGGCGAAACGATGGACTATACATCAGTGGAGCCTCCTGCAGCCCAGAAGAAGGTGGCGGCAGCAGCAGTGTATGATGGGTATTTTCCTCAGGTGGCCCCTGAGTTCGGCGCTCTCTGTGAGAGACGGGCTGCTCAAGAGGCCCTACCTGACTGAGGGCATCGCTCAAGCACACCTGAGTCTCCGAGCCGTCCTCACGTCGCTCTCAGCTACGCAGGATTTGTTGTGTGGACCGTGCTGAGTGGGAGGGTGTGAAGATGAGATCAACGCGTTTAACACGCTCAGTGGAACTTCCTCATTGTTTGGTATTTAAAGCAGACCTTCCTCAGTGACCAAACATGGTCACATGGGTTCTTAACATGGTTAAGAAAAAGTCACATTATTTTTTTTTTGCAATCTCCATCTTTAGATCATAATTTGGAAGTTTTTGGGTTTTGGGATGAATTTTGAAAGAGTGACTGTTAAAGTCTCACGCTTACTTCCTTCTTCATCTGTGATACAGCCCTGGGGTGTGGGTCACACATCTTCTGGTTCTGGGGCTTCCTTTGAGAGAATATGACAGAAAGTGTTCAAAATGAGCGTGTGAAATAAAACTGGGCATACGGAAACTCGTGTGTGCGGGGTCCTTCTGTGGCAAGAGAGGACTCAGGAGGTTACTGATACACACTAAGGCAGAGACACGTGGCATGAAGAGGGGCGGCCCTCTTGTGCCCGGCGGGGCGGCGCAAAGCCACAGCAGGTAGTTGACGACACTGGTTTTTGACAAATGTGTGTGTCGTTTCAAATCCAAATGACTAGAAACTTGGCGCTGTACATGCTGGCACCAGCAGGATGAAATCTACCAAATTTGAGATCAATCGGATGAGCGGTTCGAGAGTTAAGCGTGGGAAAACACATATATAACTCTGTGTGTGTGTGTCTGTGTGTGTGTCTGTGTGTTCATTACCATGGTTACAACTTGTCCATGACATATGGGTGTTATGTCCGTTTAAAACGTCGGCCTGTGAAGTGATGTGTGAAACTGCACAGCACACCCAGACCCGTCGCTCGGGGGTTGTCTTGTGCGTGGCGGAGCCTGAACATCTTCGCTCGGATGCGCCGCTCAGCGCTGTTCAGGAGGACTTCCTGCTGGCCCTCTCACTTCCTCCTCCTACCGCCAAAACATCAGGGGCCCTTGTCATTCACAGGCTTAGCACTGCCGCGGCTGGGGGGGCCCTCCTGCCCTCTGACCTGGTTCCGCGGTGCATGGGTCCCTGGCTGTTGCCGTGGCTACACATCTGTGGAGGGATGAGCCTCTTTGGGAACCGGCGGCTGAGGCACGAGGCGTTAAAGCTGCCGTTAAAGCTGCTGAAGTAGATTCTTCAGAAACAAACAGTGACCCTCTGAACCCTCATCGCTGTTGTCTTTGGGGTTGTTTTTAAACTAATAAATGCTCTTTTGGAAATCATCGTCACGTCTGGTGCAAGTTATATTTACTTTAACTTTTTAGAAACTGAGGTCGTACAAAGTTAGATATTTTTGTAGTAAATTTACTTTATCACAATTATGAATTAGCTTTGTGGTTATTTTGTTTGAGTATCGAAACTATGGACAACTTTTAGTTTCCTGTCAGTCAGGTTGAATAGTTATTCAGATACTCATAAATTACATTTTGTTCGTCAAGAACATCTTTGAGGATTCAGGATGAGTGATCAAGGTCACGTGTCTTTACTCCTATCTATCTGTCATTTTCAGGTAGAACTCTCTCTCTCTCTCTCTCTCTCTCTCTCTCTCTCTCTCTCTCTCTCTCTCTCTCTCTCTCTCTCTCTCTCTCTCTCTCTCTCTCTCTCTCTCTCTCTTACTCTCTTTCTCGACAATAGGCGGCCACAGGCTCAGTGTCGCTGCGTCTTTGGATCCGCCTCTGGCCGCATAAAGATGTTCAGGAAGACGTGACAGCAGACGCCTCGCGGGCCGGTAAAACCAGTGTGATGACGGGATGTAAAATCTCGGTGAGTAAAAACTCGTTTTGTCTCTTATTTCCATATCTCGGCTTCGGACTGATAGTTTTAGCTGTGCGCATTTACGCGTGAGTTCCTCTCATGGCGGCGCCCAGTGGGAGAGGAATAAACGTGTGGTTCCAGAGAAAACGTAAAGAATTTCACCGCATTTGTGTGCTGTGTGAAGGTAAAGAATCTTGTTCCAGCAGCTCTAGGAGTCCTGTGCCGATGACTCATGGCGCTGCTGCTCCCAACATGGACCTTCCTCACCGCTGTGATCGCGCTGACCGCGCAGCCCTGCGCTGGTAGGCGCGCTTTTGTATCTTATTGCTTTCAACAATAAAACGAAGTGTTGTCCCTGAGAGTTTGTGCACTTGCGAACATTTTAACTGTAACTTTTCTCACTGTTGGCTCTGTGGCGACAATTGCTACGCTCAAACTGGCGATTTACTGAACGTGAAATCTCTATTTACGCCTCCAGGTGAGAGCTCCTGTGGCATCAGGTCCACGGCGGGGTCCGTGGTGCAGCTCGGCTCCAGTTTTGAGATCTACTGCACTTTTAAGTGCCAGTGCAAGAAGTTCATGTGCCACCCCCCCACCCTAAAGGGCCAAGAACTCAACTCAACCACTGTGTATTTTAATGTGGCGAATATCACCAGAAACCAGACCTACAGCTGCCAGTGCGACTGCCGTGATGCTCCAGACTCCTGTGGCATGGATGTCTATACTGGATGTGAGTGGGAAATCGTTCCTCACGGGATTTTGGGGCTGCGCAATCGCAGCGTTTTCTGTGCTTCTGTGCGGTTCTACTTCCAAACTCGAAGTCTGCTGATTCATACATCGACTGCTGTAAAATCTATAGACATTCTGCTTCCTCAAAAGTATAAATTGCTCTCTTTCCTGAGTAGCTGTGGCTATTTCAAGCTTAAAAGCATGTATGGCTGCAACATTAATGTCGGTGTGCCATCCTTTTAAAGGTTTCCAGCTCTCTAACAGTCACTAAAAGTCCGTGTTTTGGTGCTCTAGTCAAACCTTACCTGTGTTTCAGACATACCAGCTCTCCCCAGCAACATCTCGTGCGTCTACAGCATCAGAACTAATGAGAATAGGACTGTCATGTGCACTTGGAACCGAGGACGTGACACCTACTTGAACACCGATTCTTTCCTGTGGTGGGTCTGCCGACTGTCCGCTGGCTGCTCCCGGCGCTCTAACGAGGTCTGCTCTGGTGCGCTCCAGGGTGAGGACTCCGTCAGGAAACAGCTCTGCTGCTCCGGTGAGCTACGGCGTCTCCAGCCAGGGCGACGGCTCCCTTTCGTCCAGTTTGGCCTTGTCCACCTCTGTCCAGCAGATCTCTGTGTGGGTGGAATCCCACAACGGACTGGGTGTGGTCAGGTCCGCGCCCGTCAGCTTCACACTCAGCGACATCGGTGAGCGGGCGAAGGCGGGTGGGTTCTCTCACGCAGCTGCGGGCGTGTGATCTGTAACGCCCGTTCCCCACGCAGTGAGGCCATCGGCGCCAGACCTCAGGCCCCCCGTCTGCTCTTCTCGAGAGTGCGTCGTCAATGTGACGCAGTCCCTGAGGACCGAGGCCCTGGAGATGCGGTACCGGCCAGAAGCGGGGGCATGGACGCTGCTTCCAGACTCGGTAAGATGAGAAAGCGAGGCAGAGGTTAAAGCTCTGGAGAGATCTGCTGACTCAAAGGCAGATATGAAAGGAAGTGTTTGAACTCTCACCGGGGCAGAAGCTCAAAAGAAAAACAGGAGAAGGTTGACTGTCTGCTCTGCAGCAAGCGTCACTGGTTGCCTTGAATCGCAGCCTTGAATCAGATAATGACACCTGTTGTGTCTCTCAGGGGAGGCAGGACGCCCTGGCCCAGGCTCGCTCCATCTCTTCTCTCCAGCCCTACAGGCTGTACCATTTCCAGGCCAGGGCCAGATTCAGGACAGGATTGTGGAGCCCGTGGAGCGCGTCCGTCTCCAGCTGGACCCAAGAGGAAGGTAAGGAGAGCGTTTTCAACCTGTGGTAAAAACCACTGCTGCAGATTAATGCCTGCTGCTCTTCATCCACGTGGCAGATAAGATCATATCTGCGTTCGGGGTTGTGTTATGATGGTTATCAGGCCAACGCTGACTGTGTTCAGGGATCCTTAAGCCCCAGAGAGAGGCACCACTGAGCTGTGGTGTGGTCTGTGACCCAGCTAGAACTGGGCCAGATGATGTGACTGCTAAAGAAGGAGAGAGGGCAGCATGAGCATGGCCCTGCTCAAGGTTGTCTTCCTGTGTTGGGAGGTTTGTTGGTGCGAAGATGGTGTAAAGATATGCTCGTCTGTTCGTGCTTGTGTTGGTTTTGCTCTCAGAACAAAGAGGTCTCTTCCCACCACTGTCGCGTGCTGTCATTAAAACGTATAGGCCACAGTTAAAAGACAATTGAGTGGTGCTCTCTGGGTGTTTTGGGGACACAGCAAACTTAAATTCTAGGTAAAACTGTTCCAACTGCCCAAGAGGGAAGTGTGACTTTAAATGACCGTACAGGAATAGCAGTGACGTACGCAACGTGGTGCCAGTTCTATATGAAACCTAGATGTTTACATCGAATCAAACACTTCGGGGTTTCTTGGAAGTGTTAGTCATTTCTGCTCAGATGTGAGGTCTGTGGAACATTTAACAGCCGCATCACTTAGGAATGTTCGATGTGAGGCATGCGCGTCGGTAACTGAGAAATGCTTGTTTCAGCTCCCGCCGGAGAGCCGGATGTGTGGTGCGCCGAGGCTGACGTTAAATCCCTGAGAGTTTACTGGAAGGTGAGTTTCTACAAGGCAAAGATGTAGATGCACGCGAAGGACGGCTGAGGGGCTTAAGCTCCTTCGGGGCGGAGGAGACGCTTCTGAAACGTCCTCTGAGAGGCGTCGGGCCGGCCTGAACCTCTGCGGCGGATATGGCGCGTTGCGCAATGACGCGCAGCCGAGTTTGAGGTTGCGGCGCGTCGCCGTCGCCCCGCGCCCGTGCGGCTGGTGCGCTGCGACCGTAGTCACGCTCCGAGACCTTCCCGCTCCGTTCTTAAAATTTTAAAGTTCAACCCTTGACCACTGCGGCTGAAAGGTTTTTTTTTTCAAGAGTTTCAGTTCACAAGAAAAGCGGCGCTGAACAGAAGTCATGTGTCTCTCCTGCGTTTTTCCACCCCTCGCAACCTCTGACGGCAGGAGGAGGACCTTTCTGTCTCCAGAGGGAAGATCACGCACTATGAGGTCAGCGTCCACAGCCTGGACTCCGGCCCCGTCCTCAGCACCAACGTCAGCGCCGACGCCAGGAACCACACGGTCCCGTTCGGTGCCGGCTGCGGCGTGACGGTGCGGTCTTGCACCTCCCAGGGGTGTTCCCCCCCCGCCAGGATCGGCCCCCGCTACGCAGAAGGTTCGAACAGCAGCTTCAAGCTTTTCCGGTGCGCAACTCAAACCCTCACCCCCCCCCTTCTGCTCCAGCCAAGACCCAGCTCCGGGTTGCGCACGAAATAACGGGCAAGCGCGGTGCCGCCATCTGGTGGGAGAAGGCCGACGCTGCGGCGCGACGGGCCCGGTACGTGGTGGAGTGGTACCCCGAGGGCCAGAGGCTGGACAAGCTCCAGTGGAGCAGGCTGGGAAGGAACGAGAGCCGCGCCCTCATCACAGGTGGGCCGGGGGAAAAGGGCGAGGTGGAACCAGACGCACCCCGTTACCGCCTTCATCTCCTTCATCCATCCCCCCCCCCTCAGGGCTCGAGCCCCTCGAGTGCTACACGGTGGCGGTGCACGCGGTTCTCGGCGACGACTCCGTGGCTGGGACCGGCTTCGCGGGCATCGCCACTTCGGAATCCGGTAAGAGCCGAGCGCCGCGCCGCCTGGGGGGGGGGGGGCGTCCCCGGGGGGGGGTGGTGTGCGCGCCGTGAACGCTGCGCCTGGTGTCCGCAGCCCCGGGGCCGGTGCCGTCCGTGCTGGAGACGGTGGAGGGGAGGAGCGCGAGGGTGAGCTGGAAGCAGGTCCCCAGGGGCCAGCGCGGAGGCTGCATCACCAACTACACCGTCTACTTGGAGAACAGCGGCTGGAAGCGTCGAGTTTGTGAGGAGGATTTGTCCGGGGGGGGGGGTCGTGTGGAACCGTGGCGTGCGTTCTGTAATGTGTGTGTGTGTGTGTGTGTGTGTGTCAGTCTCCGTGGCAGCATCAGAAACCACACTTGTGATTGAGGACCTGCCCCCAGACGCCTACACCCTGTGGGTGACCGCTTCCACGGCCATGGGGGAAGGCCCAAGAGGACAGGGGTCAGAGGTCAGGTTCTTCATCCAGCGTAAGTCGCTCGGCTCCGTCGAGACCTCGTTTTTTTGTTTTTTTCCCCCCCAACGAGCGCCGACGGCCGTGTTTGTTGTGATCAGAGGAGACGGTCCAAACGCTGGTGCTGGTGGCCATCGTCGTCTCCATGAGCGCCCTCCTGCTGGTGTGCCTGTACCAGAACTCCGTGGTGAAACAGAGGTCAGAGGTCAGCAGCTCAGGCGGGCCCGTTGCTCAGAGAGCGTGCTAATAAACGGGCGTCCCACAGGGTCCTGGGGCTCCTCCGCTGCCTCCTGCCCGACAAGGTGCCCGACCCGGCCAACAGCAAGTGGGCCCGAGAGTGCGTGCTCCAAAGGGTGAGGACACTCCCGCGCCCGCGCCATCGAACGCCCGGCGCCTCTCTAAGGCCGACTCTGCTCGCCACAGGGCACGATGAGGCTGCAGCTGCAGACGAGCACCTCCAGCGCGACGGAGGAGGAGGAGGAGCCCGTCCTGGTGGAGGTGGAGGAGCTGCCCCGGCAGAGGCGCGACTCCTCGCACACCCTCCTGAGCTCCGCCTCCAGGGCCGACCCGCTGCTCTACCCGCCCACCGCGTACATCAAGAGCCTCTCGCACGACTCCGACGGCTCCAAGCAGACCTCTCTGGACACAAACACCACCGTGGACTACATCTCTGCGCACAACCCCGACCAAGACCAGGAGGAGGAGGGACGACGAGTTCCCGGAAATGATCGGTTTCTTCCCCAGTCACGACTTTGAGCCGCTGGGGTGCGGGGGGAAGCTGACCCTGGACGCCGTCAAAATCAACTGTGGGGAATTCTCCTTCAATTTTTAAAAGCAAATAAAGATCGGGGGTTTTTTTTTTTCCATTTTCTGGATCACAAGTGCTGCAGGGATGTCCATGAACTACCTCGCTGGCAGAAGAGGCCTTTAAAACGCGCTTTTGTTGTTAATTTATGCATTATCCTTATTTTATGTGCAGAGGTGCCCCTTTGAGACGCACCTCAGGTTTATCTGGGGAGGAAGAGAAATAAAGCGCTGATCCAATCAGAACCAACCTCGTCGACCTTCTGATCCGATCACCGGTTCGACCATTCAGAAAGCAATTAAAAAAACATGTACAAAAACATTTATCGACCATCTTTATTTACCGACAGAGGTCTCCAATAGCAGGGCTGGATTTCACACGTCCCTAAAGCACTTCAGCTGTCCAACACAATGAACCGTATTTCTTTCAGAGCGATTATGCAGTGGTGCCACCGTGGAAGGAAGGATGCTACAGGCCAAGTCAACACTTGAGGAAAGGATGAGCGCAGAAGAGTGCAGAAACAAACCGGGAAAGACACCCCCCCCCCCACCACTCTTTATGAACAAAGGCATCGATAAACCTGCACAGTAATCAAGGACAAAATAGGAGGGGAAGAGTTCAGCTGAACAGCATCCCAGGAGCGTCGCACCGCAATTTCTTTCCACAAATTTACCTCCCCTGACGTCTCATGATCGGCACATCACGAGCCCGTGTTCCCCAAAGACGACCTCACGTCTCAGCTTAGTACAAAAAAAAGCCATAATACAGATTTAAGCGCCATTTTATATATGCATTCAAATGCAGACGGCATCCTCGGTTCAAAGAATAAGGCATGTCCTAGTTGCACCATGTGAAAAACAGTCTCTGAAAGAATTTATGAAAATAGATAAGAGGCTGATCGTAGAAGAATAGACCTCCAAGACAATATCCCAGTGCTAAAGAAAAAAAAAAAAAAAAAAAAAGGTTTCTGGAAAATCTCAAATAGTGGCGTGATTACGTCATCAGGAATACCGAGTGTGGCAGTGCTTATGAGCTTGGGTCGGAGCCCCACAGTGCAGTGTATTTTAAAGCGAGCGGGCGATGGCTCACACCAAGCTGAAGATGCTCTCCTTAAGCTTACGTCTCAAAATGCATATTTTCAAGCAGCAACTACAACAGTTCAGCGATGCACGGTGCATAACCTCTGAAAAAAATACTGTATGAAAACATCCCTGCTACTTTGTTTCCAAGTACAAAACCTCTACCAATAAGTTGCTCCAGAGTAGCAAGAAGTCCTTTTTTTTTTTTTTATTTTTTTTTTTTTTTCCTATCTTTTGTTTTTTTATGTATTTATTTTTTTTGGATAAAACTCAGTCCTTAAGTTGAGTGCCGTGGACACTTTTCTGCAAGACTCCATTTTGCTGAAGGATCCAGGAGCGCGCGAGAGCCTCGCGGTGGAGGCGCTGGGGCGGCTCCCGTTGGCCTGAGGGGCAGCTCGCGGCCGCGTTTAAGCCAGGGCCGGGAAGGCCTCTGGGTCGTCCACGTTGGGGGCGGACGCAGAAGACTGGAAGGGTCGACAGAGTCGCAGAGAAACGAGAGATTAGAAGAAGTCCCGGACCCCACCAAGCTTTCAGGTGCTGTTTCAGAGTGTGTGTGTGTGTGTGTGTGGGGGGGGGGGCGGTACTGACCTTATCAGGCCTCGGTGCGCGGACCGGCCTTGGAGCTTCGCCGCTGGGGCCTCCGCGCCCGCGGCCAGGGCGTCCGCCGCGCAGGCCTCCGCGCCCGCGGCCCGGACGGCCGAGGTCTCCAAAGTTGATGTCCAGTTGGGACGTGATGTCGTTGGCTGGCTTCCGGAAGTGGTGAAGGTCATCCAACTGGGGGGGGTTCGAAGTCGTTCAACCTTCCGGACATTTCTGCGGTTTCAACGCGGAGCGGCGGTGGTTTCTTACCTTGGCCTCTTCGGTCTCGGGCTCAATCAGCTCAACTTTCTTATCCTGCTGGAATAGGATTAAGATTAGAGGACCGTTGTGGGGGGGGGGCCTGACGAGCCCTAAAAAGTGGATCTGCTCGTCTAACGATCAACATAGAGGAGCAGCTTCAGCTCACCCCTGCCTTGGACTTGTGCAGCACAAATCCCTTTTGCCAGTCGTCGCCCTCGTTGACTTTGCGGATGTTGAACTCCACCTTGGCGCGCTCCTTGTCCTGCATTGCCTTCCATTCGTCCAAAGTCATCTCCTTAGGTCCTTCGTCCTTCACTTCTTCGGCCTCGTTCTCCCTTTACAGCCACACAAACCTGACATTAGTCGCGTACCCGCGTGCGCGACGCTTCCGGGGGCGGAGGGACCGACTTGTTCTCGGAGTCAGCAGGTGGATGCTCCTCTCCTTCTGGGTTCTCCTCAGTGACGTTTGACTGGTCGAGCTCACTGCGAAGACGGAAATACAACCCCATCAACGAGCGACAATCGCTCTCGAAGCGTCCCCGCCCTTTAAGAAATCCCCAACTTCCACCCAAGCGCAGTTTAAGACGCATTTAGACGACAGCCCCCCGATGCTAGAAACCCTCCCAGACGAGCCTTCATTTGTTATTGTGGTTCAACTAACAGGTCTGAAGGTCGCGACACGTTTAACGGAAACACCTGCGAGGACTTACTTCAGTTCATCCTTGACGGTGCCCCAGTTGTGAGATCCTCCTCCTCCACGTTTCTCCTCACCTTTCAGACTACTGAAACAGTTGCTCTCGTCACCGCTCCGGCGCAAACGCCAGCGGGAAACAAACAAACAAACAACAACAACAACAATAACCAGACGCAGACGGGCGTCCGGAGGGGGGGGGGGGACTTACGACCGATCGCTGCCGCTGTGTCTGTCGAATTCGCGCTTGCCTCTGGAGTCGAAGCCGTCGCTCCGGCCCATTCCGCGGCCCCGGCCCCCGCGGCCCCCTCTGCCGCCGCCGCGCCCTCTCATCGGCCTGTCGCCGACGGGTCTTGGGACGGGAAAACGGGACGCCGTGAGCAGAACGCCGACCGGACCGAACCCGGCTTTTTAAAAATAGAGCGAGCCAACACGGCGACTCTCGCCGCCAAACGCGAAGCTCAGAATCGTCCTAAAATAGGTGGAATTAACGCGGATTAACGGGGGGCGCACTCACTTTTCCACCGAGAACTCGCCTCCCTCGGGTTTCTCGCCGCCTTCGCCCGCGGGCCTCTCGAAGCGGGCGCGGGGCCGCCTCTCCGTGGGCCGTCTGTCTGCGGGGGGTCTCCCCTCTCCGCCCTGGGGTCTGGATCCCTCGCCTTCCGGTTTGCGGACCATCCTCCTCATTCCAGCGCCTGCGACGGAACCAAGGGGGGGGGGGGGGAGGGAGAGGGGGGAGGGAGGGAGATGTGAGCAAAGCGAAAGTGCAAACCAACCCCGATCACTTCCACCTTTAATTCAAACACATGCGTAGCGAAAAGGACGGGGGTTTCAGGGTGTGTGTGTGTGTGTGGTGGGGCGGTGTGTGTGTGTGTGTGTGGGGGGGGCAAAAAAAAAAAAAAAAACCCACGTAAAGGTGGGCGAGTTTGTGTTTGACAGGAGGAATAAACAGTCCTGCGTGTTGGTGCTTTTCAAAAAGTGCTGATTGGTCCAATCGCTGGATCCCTCCCGAATAATACCTATAGTCCCCCCTCCCTCACCCCCCCTCACCCCCAATCTGTGTCACAACAAGCCCCACCAATGCCCCCCCCAGCTACCAAAATAGGTCCCCAGCAGCTGGCTGCCCCGCACGCCCCGCACCTGTCTCACCCCCCCCCCCCAACCCGCAGATACGAACACGCCTGCGAACCTGCGTCCATTTTAAGTCCCGGAGCCTGGTGGGGGGTGGGGGGGGGTAATGGGACGACCACGCTGCAGGTTGAGGCCCGGGCGCGTGGCCACGCACGCACGCACGCACGCACACCAGGAGAGGGGGGGGGTGTGGAGAGAGAGAGAGAGGGGGGGGGTGGTGTGCGTTAATTCACCGCACAATACAACCACGAGGTCGGGCTCCATGTGGGCGGCGCGGCTCCTAAAGCCCGACAAAGCCGCCCGGGTTGAGCAACGTCGCAGAATTCAGCCCCCCCCACCTGGGTGAGAAGGGGGGAGAGAGGGGTGAGGAGAGAGAGAGAGGGGGGGGTCACGCAAAAAAAAAAAAAAAAAAAAAAAGCCCCGCAGGAACGTGCTCGTGGCCTACCCCGCAGGTTGACAGGGGGGCCCGGTTCGACCCGGGACCCGGGTACACCCCCCCTCCCCTGGGTCGACCCGGGACCCCCCGCCGTGCGCGCCCCCGGCCCCCGTGCGCGGCCCCCGCGCCGAAACCCGCCCCGGGAGCGGGCCGCCGTACCGTCCTTCTTGAGCGGCACCGGCGCCTGGGCCTCGGGCTTCTTGTCGGCCAGCGGGGTCTTGCGGTCCTTCTGGGACTCCTTCCTCGGCTGCTTGGCCGCCTGCGCCGCCGTCTTGGCGGCCGCGGAGCCCGCCGGCGGAGCCTCCTTCTTCCTCGCCTCGGCCTGCTTCAGCCGCTCGTACGGGTCCGACTCGTCGTCAAATAGCTGGTCGTAGCGGTTGGCGATGGCGCAGCCGAAGCCTTCTTGCATCTGCACGGGCATGATGGCGCCCCTTCAGCGGGATTTTCCTCCGATTCTGCGAGGATCGGCGCGAACGCTTCGCCGGATGAAGCCACAAGATGGCTGGGAAAGGACCGTCTTCTCTTCCGGCGCGATTAACATCCGGGACTCCGGCCTTGAGGCCGGGCGGGGCGTGTAGTTCTTCGGGGGGACGGCGCCCCGTTCACGCGGGCGGGGGGACGCGCCCCCGCGGAACTACGTTACCCAGAAGGCCGTTCTCGCTCCATTCTATAAACGATGGTGCTTTCACGCACACGCCGAGTTCTTATTTCACCCCGCACTTCTATATTTATTTAAATAAAAAAAGCTAATTTTTCTTCTCAAAAGAAGGCAGTGCACGAAGGGTTTTTTTTTTTTTTGCACTTTTGTTTGCGTCAGATTGTTGTAATCTTTTTTGCACGTTTTGTTAATATAAAAAAATGACTAAATATAATTACATCTGTGGGAAATTTTGACATACGTTATTCTAAATACCAACACTCTGTATGAACTGTGCGTTTAGGCCTGAACTAGATCAGAGAAGTGTTCACTGTTCAGTTTAAAGGCTTTGTTTAAATCTCCTGGGTGGACACGCTTAGTTACATTCACAGCAGGCCGTTGAGATAAGATAATTAGTTTTCTAAAGTAAAACAACCTGTTGGGGACTTGGTTCTTTTTACCACATGGTGAGATTGAGCCTATTTAACATGCAGCACCATCAATGCACGTGTAATGTGGAGAGACGTAAGGAATGTCATCCCTGCACACTTTGGCAAACAAATTAATTCTTCGTTCATCTGTCAAACTAAGCTGTGCAACAGGTTTTGAAAACGGGACACGCGATGCATAAATCTACTCTTGTGTCAGGTGCATCGTTAGTAGTAGATGGGGTGGCAACATAGTTATGTATGTACAATTCAGCACAAACATGTTTAATGCCTTAAAGCAGCGCAGTTCAATAAAGTTATTATATTCCACATATATTCTGTCATCAAATAAAAAAATTATTAAAAAAAATCCTGCTTGAAGGTATTTTATGAGTTGCTGGTGTTTGGCCCTAAAATGTCAGGTCAAACCCCGACAGCTGAAGTGAGGGTGCGCTGTCTGACTGTCGGAGACAAATGGAAACTCAAGAGCTAAATACAGCCCAGAATACACAGAAATAAATACAGGAAAACTCTTACCCTGCCGCTCCGTTGAGGTTGGCCAAACTGACTCAACATCACGAATGACGAATCTTCATCGACCTGTCTGGGCCAAGAATCATCGATAAATCCCCTTCTCACTGAAGTGCACCTTTGAAAGAAGCTGTGCGGGACATCACACGTTTCTAAAAACAAACCACACCTTGAATCATTGAGCTGTCTTTATTTTAATCAACGTGTTGCAGCATCGCCCAGTTCATGGTGTCTGTGAAGCCATCGTGAACTGAGTCCGTGTGAAATGCTCAGTTCTGAATCTTTATACACCGGCGTACTTACTGGACGTAGGTAATATATGATGATTGGTTTAATCTCTCAAATACAATGTTAATGTGCGCACAGAGTATTGGAGCAGTCTGATTTTAATTTTTAGCATTAATCAAGCTTTTAAACAACATTTTAGAGCTGGAGCGACTACCTTTTTTTTCTTTTTAGCTGTCTTTTAGTGTTTTTTTAAAGTCAGTTTGTCAAAGCATTTCATAACATTTCAGACTCGTAATTTTTATCTCAAGTGGAACTTTTAATCAATGTGCACGTATCTATGGTAACTAGATGTTTGCCTGTCTCCTGCACAGTCCTCAGGGCACACGAGAGGTTTGGGTGTAGTTTTCGTTTTAACTTTAGTGCCTCTCACTCCTTCAAGGACAGAGCTGACAGCAACGATTCCTCCCTGCTTCGCTCCGTCTCACATTACTCGCTTGGATGGTGCTGTGGCGCAACAACAACAACACCAGCCAGACCGTCCCTCGTGTTCACACCCCTGAAAGCAGTTTCGGAGAGACATGACATCCCCGGTGAACCAAGCCATGCTGGACTCCTACGTGCTGATGGTGCTGGTCATGGGAACGTTTTTCCTCTATTTCTGTGGGATGGTGTGGGCTTTTTGCAACCCCAAGCTGAGTGGTGCTGAGGAGGAGTGCGGGACCGACAGACAGGCGGTGGGAGCTGCAGAGGAGCTCACGCGGTCGACTTATGTGAAGTTTTGGGACGATACTCTGTCTGAGTGAACGGATTCTGGGACGATTGAGCTGATCAGAAGCGTTCCAGCTGCAAACGCTGCGTTGCTCCCCAGATTTGGAGCGAAAGCCTGCGACACCTCAGGATGACGGATTCAGCCTCCTCCTCACTTCCGTTTCAAGTTGGAGCAGCTTCTCATATAAAACCTCCGACGTTTGGAGATCAACGTCCATCTGCAAAGCCGAGCAGATGCAGCTGAACTCGTTGGGACGCGCGGCAGCAGCATGGATTTGATATTGAGGCGAGTGTTCCTCGGCCATACCTTCCGTGGTTGGGTGTAGTTCTTGCCCAGGCCAGATGTTAAGCTGTGGTACTTGACCAGAGGGTCCAATGTTTCTGGCTTTTGTTGAAATAGCCAGAACTGGAAGGAAAGGCAAAAGTGTCTTACAGTGTGCAGAAGTGTGGGGTGGAAATGTTTCATTTTACCAACCAAGGCTTCAGCTCCATTGTGCGGCGTCAATGTGAAAGTGTTGGTTAAAATCCTTATCTGTGATTGTGAGAGACAGACGGCCAAATAAAGCAAGTTTATCGCCTAAACCCTTTTGTTTCATACTTCAGTTGCTTCAATTCCGCACTCACAAGCCATAAAAAAGGCATCAGGAGGGTCCAGAGGAAGGTGGGGAAGGAGGGCAGGATGCTGTAGGTCAGACCGGTCATCACGAACCCAGGACAAATGACGGAGGAGTACAACCCCTGGAGACCAGAGAGGAGGTGGGACCGCTGTCACACACACACACACACACACACGAGAGGCTGTAAGGATGTGTGCACCTGAGGGGGCGTGACCCACCTGTGTGTTGTGGCGGGTGTTGAGCGCCAGGCTGAGCAGGTCAGAGGCGTATTTGGAGGAGCTGTAAGGTTGGGTCCCCCTCTGGTGCTGGACGTCGTCCACGCTAAAAGCTGACCGATGAGCGTTGCTGGAGGACGTCCAGATTACCTGGGAGGTGAGGCCCGCTTGGCACAGGACTGGCTCCAGCTCCCTGATCTGGGTCGGAACACAGGCCCCGATGAATCAAGACAGAATGAAAAATGAAACAGACCAACAATTTAGATGAACAGTCTAAGTTTTACCTCATCGTGTACAATGTGCTTTGCATGAAAACCCAGAAATAGGAGATTTATTATTGTCAGATCAAATTGATTGCCTCAAGTATCTTTTGACCTTCAGTGGAGCACTCCTCAGCAGTTTCACCAGAACACCTTGTTAATTTTTAATGCTGAACATCACAAAGCGACCCCTGTATCAGACTAATCACGCGCATATATGTGCAGCGTTTGTCCTCGTTGGCAGAAAACTCTGCCAGAAGGAGAATTTGCTCCTGCTGATTCAGTGCTCACCAGAAGAAAGTGTCCAAAGAGGTTGGTTGCGAACACTTCCTGCAGGCCATCAGCAGTGACCTGGTCGTCCTGCGTCAGGATGCCCTCAGCGGTCGCAAACATGCTGACGACGCAGCTGCAGCGAAGAAGATGCAGGTGTTGGGGGGGGGGGCAACGGCAGCACGGCAGCAGAACACTTGGAAGCATCAACCGTACCTGGAGAAGAAGCCTCTGAAAAAGGCTTTCACGTCTAAATGTGGGTTCAGCATGGCGCCTGCGTTCAGGTAGACATAGTCCAGCCGGTTGAACCTGCGGCAGAAGGGCTCAGAAGTCCACTTCTATTTCCACTAGTACGTCCGTCCTCCCCGTCAAGACGAGGTCGGACACGGAGGAAAGCAAATACAAGAGCCCTGACCCCCGTAACTTGTGTTCTCATCATGATTCACTTAAATTTGAACAGCTTTGTTTTCATCTGGAAGTGTAAATGTCAATATTCAGAGATAATGAAAACTATTTATAAGGCCAAAATGCGGCGTATAAGAAGACAAAAGGAATTTTTTTTGACATGAAGGAGTCTTTTTATACGAACCTCTTCTGTCTAAACGTCTCTGACCCAAAGATTCATCCCAAAGTACATGAAGACTGCATCTGTATTTTCTAGTAACCCGAGTCACCTGAGCCTGATCTCCTGCGCCGCTGCGATGACAGAGGAGACGCTGCTGGTGTCCATCTGCAGCAGGGTCACCTGGGCGGCGGGGTGCGAGGCGAGGAGGGCCGAGCGAGCGGCCCGGGCTCGCTGCATGTTCCTGCAGGCCAGGCACAGATGGAGATCCTCGGTGTCGTGTGAGAGGAGACGCTCGCACAGCGCCAGGCCGACGCCACTGCAGGGAGACGCACGGAAACATCTGGGATCATAAATGCACATCAGTCTGGTTTTATCTATGTAGAGTCTGGAGACCAGACAGGCAGGGTCAAGATAAGAACCTTCAAGAATTATGGAAGAGCATATAAAAAAATCAAAAACATTTGTCTTCTTACAATGATTTCTTTTTTAAAACTGCAGAATCCAAAAGTACAATTGTATAAAACATCAAACATCATCGTAAAAGCAACATTACCTATTTGCTCCTGTCACCAAAATCACCTGGACCATCTTCCCTGCTGCAGACAGAGCACACGAAGAATCCCTGAAACTTCTAAAGTAACAAGTTTCCAGGTCTCCTGAAACCCAAGTCACCTCTTGACCCCGCCTCCGTGGCGTGATTGGACAACACGCCGGCTCGTGTGGGTAAACACCACCCACATGGTATCCAGCAAACATGAATTATGTAAAGGTTTAGAACTCCCTGTTTGAGTTTTATTTTCAATATACAACATTTGGTACAACAGCTATAAAAAACATTCTCACAGGAAACGAAGAGTACAAATAAGAGAAGTCTGTTTGATTCTTTCATTCATTATAAAACCTGGATATAGTGTGAGAAGACTGGTACAATTATTTGAGTCTCTGCTTATGAAACATTGATAAAAATGTGAGATAACACAGACCGATGTGTGCGTTGTTTATGTGGGACAAAGGGCTCAGATAAGAGCCCATAAACACCACTGAACCAGTGACACACAAAGACTTATACATAGAAATACGTTGATACGGTGAACAATAACAACAACCTGTAGACTCGTTACCACTCTGAACCAATCTAGCGCGGTTGCACCAACTCCACTTAATTAAAACAAATTAACTACTCATTCATTCACTTAACATCTGACTGTAACACATGTTGTTCATACCCACCACCAGCGACGCACCAGTAACAGTTTTCAGTATAAAAAAAAAAAAGCTTTTGAAGCGGATAGAGAAAGAACAACATATGAACAAACAAAAGACAGGACAAACACGTCAGAACATATAAATATTAATACAAAATATTTCTGTTGAGATTCGGTTGAATACAGTCTGAGCTCTTCTTTTGAGTTTCTGTGAGAAACTGTCATACTTGAAACATAAAGGAAACGTGATGCTACATTCAAGCAGTCAATTTAAAAAAAAAAAAAAAAAAAGTCCAACGCTGTAATATGGGACAGCAGGGCAAAAAATAAAAAAGAACACAGAAAAACAAAAATACTTCCTCAAAAGTGCCAAATGTCACCTGCTACATGTCACTGCCAGACCCTGGTGGTGATTCTGGGGGGGGGGCTCAGGGTCGGGGGGGCTACAGGGTGCCTGGTTTTCTCTAAAGTATCCCGGTTGTCCGCCTCGGTGGTGCGATCCTGAACCCTGCGCTCCCCCCTGAGCTTGGAGGCGAACCCCACCCTGGTGGTGAATATCGGCGTGCTCCTGACACCCACAGTCTCTCCTGGGATCCATCGGTCCCGAGCGCTGCCCCGGCCCGCTACTCCAGAAGGGCCCTGTGTATCTCCTGGAAGGAGGGGCGCTCCTTCGTGTTCCTCCTCCAGCAGCTCAGCATGATCTTGTAGAGGGAGTCCGGGCACAGCTCGGGCTGGGGCAGGTAGATCTGCGGGGGTGGGGAGCGAGGTGAGCGCCCAGGGCCAACGCGGTGGTGGGGGGGGGGGGTTCGTGTTTGTCGGCGGCACCCACCTGTCGTTTCTGGTCCCTGAAGAACTCGCCGGTGTTTTCTATCACCTGCTCGTCCGTGAGCTGAGAGTACGGTTGCTCCTTGCAGAAGTTGAGTATCTCCCACAGGGTGACCGCGAACGCCCACACATCACTGGCTGTGGTGAATTTGCCCTGCGTGGCCAGAAACAACGATGAACGCGCTCCTCCCTCGACCCCCCCTCGCCCCTCTCACCCCCCCGACCTACCAGCAGGATGCTCTCCCACGACATCCAGCGTATAGGCAGCACCGCCCTCCCCTGGATTCGATAGTAGTCGCCGCTGTACAGATTTCTGCTCATGCCAAAGTCAGCGATTTTTATGGTGAAGTTCTTGCCCACCAGGCAGTTTCGCGTGGCCAAGTCCCGATGGACGAAGTTCAGGGACGAGAGGTACTTCATCCCCGAGGCTATCTGGGCCGCCATGTAGCACAGACTACCGAAGCTGGGGGAGGAGAAGGGCGCCGTCAGGAGGCCGGCGAGCACCGCCCGGGCGCCTCGGTCGCTGAGGGGCGGGGGCTCACCTCACGGTCGGCGCGTTGCTGATCAGGGCCAGCTGCCCCTCCGGCTCATGGCGGGACAGGAACTGGTTGAGGTCTCCGTTCTCCATGTACTCGGTGATCATGCAGAGGGGGTCGCTGCAGATGCACACGGCCAGCAGCCGGATGATGTTGGGGTCCTTCAGGCGCGACATGATCTTTATCTCCTTCAGGAAGTCGCTCCTGCGGGGGGGGTCGGAAAAGACGTCGCTCGGGCGCTTGAAGCCGAGCCTTCGGCCGCTTTCAGACTCACCGCGCGTTTTTGTTGGCGTCCGAGCGGAGCATCTTCACAGCCACCAAGACCGGCTGGTCTTCGGGGACGTCGAAGAGGAACTCTTTGTCCATGAACTTCTGCATCCCCTCTGCTTCACAGAGGTGGACCTGAGGGTCAGGAGACAGGACAGGGGGTGAGCCCCGACCTTCAGGTCAGATCCGGCGCTGTCGCAGCACACACACACACACACACACACACACACACACACACACACACACACACACACACACACACACACACACGTGCGCGCACCTCCCCAAACTGGCCCTCCCCCAGCTTCTCCTTAAATGTCAGCATCTTGCGCGGAAACTCCTCCACGGCGACGTCCTTCCCCGACAGCAGGTCCATGGTGAGCGCGGGGATGGCGTAGGTGTTGCTCCCCGTCACACCCTGCAGGTTGACGATGTCGGCCTCCGCGTAGTGAGGGACGCCGTCCTGGGCCGCGGTGGCGGTGGTGGACCTGGAGGCCGCAGCGCTGGTGGAAGCTGCGGAAACAGGCACGGACCTCAGGGACCTGTGAAGGTGTGTGTGTGTGTGTGTGTGTGTGTGTGTGTGTGTGTGTGTGTGTGTGGGTGGGGGTAACCCGGGGTAGCTGTGCGCCTACCGGGCTCTTCTAAACTCTGGGCGAACTCCGGCAGCTTGCAGATGAAGCGCGAGGGCTCCTGGTAGTCGGGGCCCAGCGGGAAGATGCGCTCGTAGGTGGAGCCGGACTCCTGCTCGCTGGCGGCGGCCGACTGGTTGTGGTTGTAGACGAACGTCTCGCTCTGTATCGACAGACTCGTGATCAACTCGTCGTCCAGCATCCTGCGCGAGGCCTGGGAGAGGGAGAGCGCACGCAGGGAGAGGGCGGGGTTAAAGAAACAGGCGCAGCCACCGGCGGCGGCGTCGGCGAGAAGAGGCTGCGCGCGCGCTCACCTTCTCCAGCATCTTCTGCCACACCTGCCTCCACAGCATGATGACAATAATGGCCACCAGGATGAAGATGATGGCCACCAGGCAGCCGATCAGGATGCGGGTGTTGCTGTCGTCTACTTTGTGGGTGGGGTCGTCCTCTGAGGAGGGAACAGAGGAACACTTGAGGGGGGGGGTCACCATCTTCATTCATCTCTCTACTCTTACAGCAGAAGGAAAAAGAACCAGTTTCTTCCTTCAGAGTGTTTTTAAAAGATGCTGGTTGGAGGTATAGAGGTATGTATATATATATATATATATATATATATATATATATATGTATATATATTCAAATGTGTACAATAAGAGTTTTTTCTGCAGACTTTAAATTGCATATTATACTGCATTAAGTGAATTAATCAATTTATTCTTATTGTGTACGTGTGTGAGCATTCACATACGTTCTCTAAAGAGAGGACCAAAATAAATGTTATCTGCAAACAGAGACCTTTTTGGGAGGATATGGTTAAGGGTAAGATTAGGGTAAGGGCTGGACTGGATAAGTGTGTGTGTGTGTGTGTGTGTGTGTGTGTGTGTGTGTGTGTGTGTGTGTGTGTGTGATCACTGACCCGGTGGTGTGTTGGGTGGAAGCCCCGTCTTGGGTGGAGCCAGAGTTGTGTTGTACTTGGCTGTATCTGAAAGTTCAGGCAGCACAGAGATGATTCAGCACTCGTCAGTGTGTCACAAATGAGTTACAGTTACGCAACAAAACAAGGAAGTTCTATCTATCTTCAACCAGCCCATATTGGCCCCTGCGTTGACCCCTGTGTTGACCCCTGCGTTGACCCCTGCCTTGACCCATGTTGACCCCTGTGTTGGCCCCTGCTTTGACCCCTGCTTTGGGCCCTGTGTTGACCCCTGTGTTGACCCCTGTGTTGGCCCCTGTGTTGACCCCTGCTTTGACTGTTGACCCCTGTGTTGACCCCTGTGTTGGCCCCTGCGTTGACCCCTGCATTGACCCATGTTGACCCCTGTGTTGGCCCCTGCTTTGACCCCTGCTTCGGCCCCTGTGTTGACCCCTGTGTTGGACCCTGCGTTGACCCCTGTGTTGACTGTTGACCCCTGTGTTGGCCCCTGTGTTTGGCCCCTGTGTTGACCCCTGCTTTGACTGTTGACCCCTGTGTTGACCCCTGTGTTGACCCCTGCTTTGACTGTTGACCCCTGTGTTGGCCCCTGTGTTGGCCCCTGTGTTGATCCCTGCTTCGGCCCCTACCTGACTGGAAGGTGATCTCGCTGAACAGCATCCACGTGTCAGCAAAGTAGAACTGGCACTTGATGGCGCTGGCCATGCGATTGGCCAGGCTGACGGTGACGAAGCGGGCCCCGGGGTCCTCCTCCTCGTCAGCGGCGGGGCTGAAGAGGAGCGGCGAGGGCTCCCAGTCGGACTCGGAGCGGAAGTGGCACAGCACCTGCCGGAAGACCTTGACGTGGTTGGAGAGCATGTTGTTGCAGTGGACCTGGGGAAGACAAAGGTCGGTCAGTGTGCGGCTCTGTCCACCTCAGGTGTGACCCCTCAGGTGTAACCCCTCAGGTGTAACCCCTCAGGCGTAACCCCTCAGGTGTAACCCCTCAGATGTAACCCCACAGGTGTAACCTCTCAGGTATAACCCCTCAGGTGTAAGCCCACAGGTGTAACCCCTCAGGTGTAACCCCTCAGGTGTAACCCCTTAGGTGTAATCCTGGACGTGTAACCCCAGAGGTGTAATCCTGGACGTGTAACCCCAGAGGTGTAACCCCTCAGGTGTAACCACTCAGGTGTAATCCTGGACGTGTAACCCCAGAGGTGTAACCCCTCAGGTGTAACCCCTCAGGTGTAACCACTCAGGTGTAACCCCAGAGGTGTAACCCCTCAGGTGTAACCCCTCAGGTGTAACCCCAGAGGTGTAACCCCTCAGGTGTAACCCCTCAGTAACCCCGGAGGTGTAACCCCTCAGGTGTAACCCCTCAGGTGTAACCCTTCAGGTGTAACCCCGGAGGAGTAACCCCTCAGGTGTAACCCCTCAGGTGTAACCCCTGAGGTGTAACCACTCAGGTGTAACCCCAGAGGTGTAACCCCTCAGGTGTAACCACTCAGGTGTAACCCCTCAGGTGTAACCCCACAGGTGTAACCCCTCAGGTGTAACCCCAGAGGTGTAACCCCTGAGGTGTAACCACTCAGGTGTAACCCCAGAGGTGTAACCCCTCAGGTGTAACCCCTCAGGTGTAACCCCTCAGTAACCCCGGAGGTGTAACCCCTCAGGTGTAACCCCTCAGGTGTAACCCTTCAGGTGTAACCCCGGAGGAGTAACCCCTCAGGTGTAACCCCTGAGGTGTAACCCCTCAGGTGTAACCCCAGAGGTGTAACCCCTCAGGTGTAACCCCTCAGGTGTAACCCTTCAGGTGTAACCCCGGAGGAGTAACCCCTCAGGTGTAACCCCTCAGGTGTAACCCCTGAGGTGTAACCACTCAGGTGTAACCCCTCAGGTGTAACCCCTCAGGTGTAACCCCACAGGTGTAACCCCTCAGGTGTAACCCCTCAGGTGTAACCCCAGAGGTGTAACCCCTCAGGTGTAACCCCTCAGGTGTAACCCCTCAGGTGTAACCCCTGAGCTGTAACCCCTCAGGTGTAACCCCAGAGGTGTAACCCCTCAGGTGTAACCCCTCAGGTGTAACCCCTCAGTAACCCCTGAGGTGTAACCCCTCAGGTGTAACCCCAGAGGTGTAACCCCTCAGGTGTAACCCCTCAGGTGTAACCCCTCAGTAACCCCAGAGGTGTAACCCTTCAGGTGTAACCCCGGAGGAGTAACCCCTCAGGTGTAACCCCTGAGGTGTAACCCCTCAGGTGTAACCCCAGAGGTGTAACCCCTCAGGTGTAACCCCTCAGGTGTAACCCCTCAGTAACCCCGGAGGTGTAACCCCTCAGGTGTAACCCCTCAGGTGTAACCCTTCAGGTGTAACCCCGGAGGAGTAACCCCTCAGGTGTAACCCCTCAGGTGTAACCCCTGAGGTGTAACCACTCAGGTGTAACCCCTCAGGTGTAACCCCTCAGGTGTAACCCCTCAGGTGTAACCCCTCAGGTGTAACCCCACAGGTGTAACCCCTCAGGTATAACCCCTCAGGTGTAACCCCACAGGTGTAACCCCTCAGGTGTAACCCCTCAGGTGTAACCCCTCAGTAACCCCTCAGAGTAACCCCTCAGGTGTAACCCCTCAGGTGTAACCCCAGAGGTGTAACCCCTCAGGTTTAACCCCTCAGTAACCCCTCAGGTGTAACCCCTCAGGTGTCGGGCTCACTTTCATGGTGGTGAAGTTGCGTATGCGGTCGAACTCAAACATGATTTCCACGTAACCGCCGGGGAAGCTCTCGTTGCTCCAGCCCACGTAGTCGTAGCCCGGCCAGGCCTTGTAGACGTGGCTGCTTGTGAAATCGTCCAGGCCGAAGACTCCGTCGGTCAGCTGGCCCAGACCCTCGGTCATGCTGGGAAGCAGGAGGAGAAAGAGAAGCTGAAGACCACCACAGCCTCGTCTGCTGGGGTGCTTCCACCCTCGGACACTAGAGGGCAGCAGCGTCGTTGCGATTCGCTGCTCGGTGGAGGAAGCAGCAGCCTTGAGGGGCCCTCACCCACCAGCCAAACACCAGTGTTTACAAAAGACAAACCCATTACAAGGTTTGAACTGGTTGACTCAGTTATTTCCATGATCACCACCGTGACCCACACACACACACACACACACACACACACACACACACACACACACACACACACACACACTCACACACACATCAGTCATTTACCATGGCGACCAGATGACAACAATGCGAAAGGGGAAAAGTACAGACTGAGGATTGGACAATAATGATGAAGCAAGATCTGTCTCTCTCACACGCACGCACACACACACACACACACACACCTGTGGGTGACAGCCCCGTCATACACTGAGTCGTTGACATAAACGGGAAATGAAGGCAAGTTCATCTGTTCTCCCGCCGGAGCGTTGTAGGACACGAGGCCGTCTGAAACACAAAGGAAACGATCAGTCACCTCCGGGGTCTTACGCAATCGATCCGGATTGTTTGAAATGAGAACATAACACGATATCTTTAGTGCAGGATGAAGCAGACATACTGCACACACTCTCACAACTTTGTCTGAATATACAGATTTATTCGCTGTCCGTATTCTGATAATTAAGCTGGTGTTCAGGTCTAGAGGTGTGGGCTGGTCTGGTGTTGTTCCTGGAGCACGGCGGTGTGTTACCGAGCCATTCGCA
The DNA here is from genome assembly GCA_911728415.1 of Lagocephalus sceleratus. Taxonomy (NCBI): domain Eukaryota; kingdom Metazoa; phylum Chordata; class Actinopteri; order Tetraodontiformes; family Tetraodontidae; genus Lagocephalus; species Lagocephalus sceleratus. Next base: position 153,399 of record CAJVRN010000022.1, read on the forward strand.
GCCGTACAGCTCCACCCTCATGCACACGTTCATGGAGTGATCCGTGACGGGCATGAAGCGCACGAAGCGAGCGATGATGGGCGGCTCCAGGTCCTTGAGCACGATGTCGTAGGTGTTCCGGTTCCCCTCGATCACCTGCGGGGGGAGAGGGACGCCGTCGTCGCGCGGATCGACCACAAGGGGTCAAGGGTCAAAGGCGGCCGCTCCCACCGACCTGCTTGCCCTGCCTGTTCCTCCACGAGATCCAGCGGCTTCCGTCGCGGCTGTACTTGATCTTGTACATCTGGGCGAACTCGTTGCCGATGCCGCCGGCGTGCCGGCCCTGCGTGCCCACCAGGGTGATGAAGTGGAGGGAGCGCAGGTCGATCTGGAGGAACTCCTTCAGGTTGTCCGGCTCCACCGTTATCTCTGGACACCAGGCGCCGTCGCCCTCCTCGAAGTCCAACCTGGGGGGGGGGGGCAGAGACGGGACGATCTGATTAGAACCGCGGGAGGTCAAGCCCAAGCGAGGCGGGCGGAGGAGAGCGTTAGAGCAATACATGAGATCATCGCCCTCACAGAAGGCCACACACACACACACACACACACACGCACACACACACACACACACACACACACACACACCCGCGGGGGGGCCTACCTGCCGTATCGAGCAGCCGTGGATTCAGACCACTGGCTGGAAGCGGAGATGTCCTCATCCTGTATCTGGCCTCCCGACATTCCCAGAGGGTAGCGACACACACCTGACACACAACGAGGCGCACAAACACACCACATCAGCTCGCCGGGGACGCAGCTTGAGTCACAGAAGCACAGGAGGACGTCAGTGAACCCTCGTTCAGGGTTTGGCTCCCTTGCGGTTGTCCAACGGGGGATGAACCTTTATTACGGACTCGGAATCCAGGGACGTCTCGGCCGCGGCGCTCGTCTGTGCGCGAGCTACGGGGAGGCTCCTCCCCCGAGAAGACCGGCTGGGTACGGGTTCTGGTAAGTGCTACGGGTCACAGGGGTCAGCCCCAGACAGGCCACCAGCCCGGCACACACACACACACACACACACACACACACACACACACACACACACACACACACTCACACACACACACACACACACACTCACAGATGTGGTTTCTTTACTGAAATTATTTGCAGCCTCTGCCAGGCCAAACAGGCACTTGGTTAGTGTGTGTGTGTGTGTGTGTGTGTGTGTGTGTGTGTGTGTGTGTGTGTGTGTGTGTGTGTGGTAAAACGCCCCCGCCGTGTGGTCAATAGAAGCCCAGCGCCTCCTCTGTCTCCTCTACCCTCCTGCTCCTGTGTGGTCCCCCTCCAACGTTAACGTGGTCCCGACCCCTCGCCTGCTGGGCCGGGAGGCTCTGGAAGGCTTCCAACCGCTCTTATCTGCGAGGGCTGGGTCAAACGGCGATAACCTCTGACCGGATGTGAGCGCCGCTCCGCCTCATTTATAAACGGGCCCCGGGACGGGCAGCGGCATCCCGACGAGGGCGGGCCGAGAGCGCGACTCCTCGCCTCGCAGGAAAAAGCTTTGAGGAGGCGCCAGCGCCAGCGGAGCGTCTCTCCTCCCTCGCCATTCTCTCCTCCTGC